>PVJO010004816.1:0-105113 GCA_004026905.1 Hystrix cristata
TTGCTGTTGATGGTTGGGACTGTCTACAAAGCTCTACCAAGCAGGGCTTCCTATGAAACAGATTTCTGGGGGCAGGGGCATTGGAATTTTAGCTGCAGACCATTGAATTTGAGATGCCAGCTAGAAGATAAGGGGAAATATCCAGTGGGCAGCTGGGGATCCCAATCTCACATTTGTAAAAGCTCTGTAAATACTGCCAAGGACTTCTTCCATTTGCAGTCAAATAAGTGGTTTTCCCAATTATGTGCTCCCCTCCCCCAAGTGTGGAGAGTGACGGCAATGGAAAATCATATGGCAGATCCCAATCAAAATGTGTCTGAAGAGTCCCTGAGGAAATCCTAGTTCAGAGAAAAAAAAAAAAAAAGACTTCCATCCCTCCTTCATGATCTGCTATGCCTCCAACTTGCACATGAAAGTGAATTTTCAGAGTGGCTTTGAAACACCACTTGGAATACCTTTATTATTCTGATAAAAGTTTTTTGTCAATACCACTTGGTATGAAGCAAGTTGATTCTGACAATCTCTTGGGTTAGGATTGAAGTTGTTTGGGAAGTAAAATTTCTAAAGCTTCTGTAATGAACAATTTGGTAGTCACAGTCATTAAGAGATCAACTTATTTTCCCTAAGAAGATTTTCCAGTGCCTTATAAAATATATACTCAATATTTGGGGAATAATTTCTGAGGAAAAGATACTTACCAGACTTAGTAACAATTCACACCAGACTGGAGCGTCTTGTTTATATTTTAGAATGGACCAAATTACTTCAAAGAAATGGAATTTCCATCCATAAGGCGACATTTGTACAAACTTGAATGAACATTAAGGAGAGAGAATTCAGTGCAAAGAGACAGCTAGAGCAAAGTTCCCAAGGCAGAGATTGTCTGAGCTGCAAAAACAGTGTGGCTAGAGTGAAAGGATAGAGCAGTAGGTACTAGAGACGGGGAAGAAGCAAGGGTTATAGGACAGTGGACCTAGTGGGCCACACTAAAGATTTCGGCTTGTATTATTCATGCAATGAAGAGACATCCCAAATAGTTGAAAAAAAGCATGATATAATCATCCCATATTCTAAAAAGATCACCCTGCTTCCCTGTAGGGTAGTTAGTACCTGGGAAGCTGTAGCCGTAATTCAGGTGAGAGGTGATGGCATTCGAATCAGATTGGCAGCAGTGGAGATGGTAAATTGTCAAATCCTGATATATTTTAAAGAAAGAATTTCCTAAGGGACTAGACATAGGGTGTGATAGGACAAAGATAAAACATGATTCCAAGGTTCCGTATTTGAGCCACTGGAAGGACAAACTACCATCAGCTACAATGGAGGAAAGCTGATTTCCAGCCAGAGCAGGCACTGGGATTTTGGTTGGAGACACACTCACTGAACTTGAGATGCCATCCAGACATAAAACAGAGATGTCCAAAGCGTGGTTGGCTTTATGAGGCAAGACCCAAGAAGGTGCGTACTGACCCATGTACCTGAAGCTGTCGGCATGGAAATGGTGTTTACATCTGTGACTTCTGATAAAATTAGCGCAGGACCGCGTTAGAGGCTGAGAAAGAGGGCAGAAGCCCCGAGCTCTCCAAAACTCCACAGGTTTTCCTCTCCAGATTGGAAAGATGAATCTCTACCTTACAGAGTGTGCAGAAGGACTACAGACAACACGTGAAAGTGCCATTGCAGGCAATCCACAAATTCTTGATGTCTTTCATATCATTGAAATTGATCACACCAAAGAATATCTTTTATGGTGAAATGATATAATACAATGATGAGACAACAGAGATTTCCTTTGGTCAGGGAAATGCATCAAACACTTGCTTCAAATTCTGCCATGCAGAAAGCTGTTTTGAAAGCAATCTTGCATCTAGAGTCGAGTCACTCCACTTTTTAGGGGCAGAACCTGAGATCTGTCACACATGCTCTGAGTCGTCATGTCCTCACCTATGGTAATGGAAACTAGTATTTTGTAGTTGTTTCCCAAAGCATAAAAATGGGATGGAAGCAGTGAAAGGGAGGTGATTTGGCAGCTGGCTCAGAGTTAGCACCTGGATTAGGGGTCGCCTGTATCCCTCTGTGTCCCTAAAGGACTTAGAAATTGTCTTTGTACAAAGTGGACTGTGTAGACAGGAAATGGAATTAGCTCTAAAGATGGTCTCTGAATGAATCCACCTGATCACTCGGGGTAGGCTCTATTGGTTTGAGATTCGCGGGTATTATCAGTACATTAGTCCTTGTATCTGCCTACAGGGAGTCCTCATTCTTTCTTGCTGACAGTATATAACTTTGTTAGATAAAGTGAATGCTCAATGCCTTTCAAATTCAGACACTCTGTTGTGCTTTAGATTAACATTCTGCAGCATCTGTGGTAATATTTGTTGACTTTTGAGCTTCTGTGACAAGCATGAGGTATAAGTTAAAATTTTGCTTTTTTTTTTGGTTGTAAGATCACCTGAGAACATAATGCAAAGTACAATAAATCAGACCTAGGTTGAATATCATATGGTTTCTCTTATATGAGAGACTCAAAATATATATACACTTCAAAGAGCAAAATAAGACTGATTCTAGGAAACAGGGAGGTAAACCTTTTGCAGGTTAGAAGAGGATCCAAGGATGGAGAGAGAGAGGAAGGAGGAGAGAGGAAGGGAACGTAAAAAGGACTAGGGCGTGATGTGTATATGTGCCAACTCCCTATGATGAATGTATTCTTTATGTACTAATAATTTTTTAAAAGACCATGCTATATTTGGCTTATGCGAATTTCTGTATCAGTAGAGCTCAAATGTGCCAAGTTCGTGCCAGCAAACACTGTTAGAGAAACAAATGAAGGTGCAAGAGACAGAGAATATCTTTGTCGGGGGCCAGGGGCCCTCATCAGTTCAGAGTGAAGCCACAAACTGACTCAAACCCCTAGATTTATTGGGGAACAACAAAGGCATAGAGTTGGCTGAGTGCAGAATATTTGTTTTAGGTAGCAAGGCAGACGAGCAAGGTACGGTGACAATTTGACTGAATAACAAGCCTTCATCTGCTTGTCACCTCGGGAGCTTCCTTGTTTTCCCTGTAAGGTCCATCTCTGCTGGAACTGGCAAAACACCCTGTCTTCAGGATGTTCCGGCTCCTTGGCATTAGCAGTTTTCTGCCCTGCCGGTTCCAGTCAACTAGAGCAGACACCGACCAGTAAGGAAGTCCACACAAATGTAATTCAGCGAGTGCTTGGCTACCATTCATGAAGTGCTGAATTCGATCCCTAGCACCACACGCAGAAAAGAAATAGCACTTAGCATTTAAATTCTGATTTCTGCTGGAAGGCAGACTCTTGGAAGGGGATGGAGGGGACCTGAAGAGGAGGGAAGTGAAGAAACTGAAAATTATCAAGATATGTTATATGCATACACCAACTCCCCAAAATGAACATTACTATTGTCGTCATTGCAAACATACACTAAGAAGAAAAGTTCCGGTTTCTTTCACATCTTAACCCCTTAACCGTAATGTAGACGTGTGGAGCACATAAGAAAGTGAGAGAAAGAATTTGGACAGAGGGACGGTAAACTGGGTGAAAAGTATCGTGGAGAGCTCGCCATATCTCAATCCATTAAGAAAAACAGCAGATTCTTAGCCAGGTGTGGCTGTGTATTCCTGTAATCCCCCTACTCAAGGAGGCTGAGACAGGAGAATAGAAAGTTTGAGTCCAGCCTGGGCAGCTTCGCACTTTATCGAGACCCTTGGGTTGGGCGTGCAGCTCGATGAGAAGGCCCTGTGTTCAATTTCCAGTATCTCAAAAAATATTTTTTGGAAGGTTGTTTACTTCCCATTAAGATGCAGCTGACCTCTGCTGTCTTTTTCCTATTAATAAACATTTTTAAAAAGTCTAATATGGTTGCTTAATGTTCTTCTCCAGTTATGTATTTATGAGATTTTTAGCCTTTGTTCAAGAGAATGAAACTGCCAGTTTCTAAGAACTGCCCCAAAACATTACAATTTCAAAAAATGTTCCTTGTAGTGTTATGGTGTATTATAATGAAAACAATCTAACAGAAAATAAATCAGTACATGATAGTATTATGTTAAAGTGAAAGGTGCTTAAAATTACATTTTCTAAGATTCAGTGTTTACATCAGAAAATATTTTAAAATATATTGAATGAAAATGGATATGGCATGATTGGTAGTAAATCATCTGAGTTTTGTATGTATTCACTTGGATCTATATGCAGGTATACAGCATAAATATACGTATATGTAAGTATGTACATAGAATGGGCACCCATATATAGAATAAAAGTATGGAAGCAAATAGACATAAATGACAGTTGTTTTTACTGGATTGTGATATTAGAACTGCTTCAATCTGTACACATTTCTAGATAGTCGAGACTATTAGAAAAGTTCTTAACACGTTATCTGAAGTTATTTATACATGCGTGTGCATTTATACCTTGCTTTGTTGAGAGAAGAATTAAAAATGTGCAGTGTTAAGTCACTAGAATAATCTAATTTGAGCATCAAAGAAAACTAAAATGTTTCACAAACTAAAAAAAGTTCCCCAGGCTTTCAAAGGTCACCATCTAAATCCACATGCACTCATAACATATATGATCACATGTCTTCTCAAGGAACCAGCAGTCCTTCATGCCAGCAGCCCTCAGACCATAGCCAGGGGCCCACGCCAGTCCAGAGGCTCTTTTTCTGTGATGGTGTGATCTGAGAATGGAGTTTACATTTTTAAGTGTTGTCAGGGTCAGGGTGGGAAGCAGACAAAGAGGAATATGAGACAGAGATTGTACGTGGCCCTTGAAGTCTACAACATTTCCTACACTGTCTTTTGCAGGGAAAGTTTCCCGGCCTCTGCTCTATTACGCAGGATGTTTCTGGGAAGTCTGCTGTAAATCCTGGAAAGGTCCTTTGCTCTGGGCTCGGCTGAAGGAAGAGTCATTGCTATGCTGAGGGTTTAAGGCACAATGTGCAGGCAGTTCCTCATATATTCCTATACCCTGACCTTTTCATCCACTTTTGAGGGCTGTAAAGGCCTTGCTCAGCTTAACAGGTGGTGAATAGACAATGGAGCTTACGACAGATATTACCGAAACATTTTTTAAAAACACTTTTATTACTTTCACATACATAAAATAATGGAGACAACCTTAGGAGACTGTTTCCGGATGTTTTATTCCTAACAAAAACAAACTATATGTGGTTCTCAGGATTTATTTGGTTTTGAAAAATGACTGTGTCTTTTAAATTTCCTATAAGTAGCTTCATGATGCCTTTATACTTTTCCTCTTCGAGTTTACTTAGGAAATTTCATTCAGAGCGAGTGCAAAGTCAAAATACAGCCAAACCTGAATTTTCATATTTGCCCAAGAGACAGAGCGGACCAGAAACAGACAAGATAATCAAAGGATGCCTGGGGAGGAAGTCTGTGCGCCAGCGACACAAAGTACACGGCGTGACATTTGGAACCACAAAATTGTGCCATATAGCAAAATAGAGCGAATACCAAAACAAACAAGCCGACATCATTCTTCTCAGTGTGCGTAACAGCTGGCTCCAAGCTAGAGGCGGAAAAGCATGAACTTGGAGAGATTATCGGCAGCTTGTTAAGAAGACTGAGAAGGCTCCCTGACTCCTATCCTGAAATGACAGAAAAGGACACTGTTTATGTACCAGTGACTAAGGGCTCTTAATCCTGGCTTCACAAAATACTTGCCTCACCAGAACCTCCACACTGACAGATTTGCCTATTCCAAGGAAAACTCCCCAGTGAATTGCTGAAGGGAAGAAGACTATAGACACTAATCCACTGAGCACTTAGGGACAACTTTACAGGAAATCTGAAAGAGAACAGAGATTGATTAATTAATCATATCTAAAGGTGTCCAAGGGTATGTCAGCATTACCAAGTGGCAATGTCAGAAAAGCGAAATCCGGTCCTGGGAAAGGCCACCGAGTCTCCTGGTTGGATTGTACCTCGGAAAGCCTCGGGCTGTGTCTATCCTGTACCGCCGTGGATGGGGAGTTTGGGTCTTGATCCACACTGTCATTTAATGCATGCACAACGGAGGAGAGAAAACAGCTGGAGATCAGTCGTTCCTCCAGCTCAGTGGAAATGGGTCAAGGTCCGCCATACTTCAGCAGCAGGCGAAGTGCTGGGAAGGCATCCGCGGTGTGACATGGAGACAGCTGTGCATGCACATAGCTGCAATCCTGTACCAAAGTGTCTTGGGACCATAATACACAGAATGCTGCACTGTGGAATAAATGGAAAATGGAGCAGAGCAACAATTTTTGTGTGTGAACCTAAGTAGGGACCCAGTAGGTCCGGAGTTGCCACTGAAGATTCTTGGGTAAACAAGTGTGGACTGAAACAACAGAGCAAATGAAAAGGGCTCATATATTTCTAGATAAATCACTGGGAATCACGTAGACTATAAGACTCAAAACAAATCTGTGTAGGGAATTTGGGGAAAGCATGACGAAGCAATATTTAAAACTTAAAATTCAGTTGCTAGTTTAAAAAAGAAAAACCTCACTTGATTTCACAAAATGTTTATTTTGAGAATAGTCCTAATATTTCCCTGCTGTGGTCACACTGGTATGTGAAGGAGTGTTGTGGGGTGTGTGTTCAACTTTCGTTAGTGGTTTACAGTCAGACCTCCCTCCGTATCCAGTAATTCCACATCCATGGATTCAACTAACCTTCTCTCAGAAATATTGTGTCTCTATTGAACAATATACAGACTATTTTTCTTGACATTGTTCCCCAAATAATACAGAATAAGAATTGAGTATATAGCAGATGTTGTAAAGTATATGGGAGGATTCAGCACATAGGCAATAAGCAAACACTGCACACTTTTATATCAGAGACTTGAGCATGTGGACTCTGGAACCCCCCGGGGTGCTGGAACCACTTAACAGCAGATATCAGGGGGCAACCATGTACTCTATGCGTGTAGGTTTTACTGTCTATGTTCATACTAAGAACATTTAGCTAATAGCAAGGATGGCAACCTCTTGCCCTATAATCTGAGTCAATACTTCGCCCTCTGAGAGAATGTTGTTTGTTCCCACCACAGTGGCTTTCCGAGTCAGACTGAATGAAACTATTTAAAATAAGCATCTACGCATGAGTGCTGCCTACACAGCAGGCAAGAGACAGCTGCTAGTTTCTGCTGTGCCCCCAGCTAGCAAACGGGGTTCCACACTGGAGACTGCTTGTCTGACTTTGGAGGACCCTTTGAAATCCAGAGCAAGAAAAGGCTGTGGAGTATGAAGCCAGGCTTTACTGGAGAGCTGGTCTCCAAGCTGCCTGGCCACTAGGAAGCTCTTTCTTTCTTCCCAAAACCGCAGTACAAGACAAACAGCCCTCCCAGCCTGCTGAGAAGAGTCAATAAAGCCCCAGGAAGACCACAGATCTGACAGCCAGGATACAGCCCCCGTGGGCCTGAAGCCAGGCTACTCTGTATAGACCCTGATTGTGCAGATTGTGCACCCACGGTCTGCTCAGTGGGACCAGGGACCAGAGAAAAGACTGAGAGCAGTCTGCATGGACCCGCAGAGAATTAGGAATGTGATGAGTGCGGCTTTGGCCCCAGGGCCGGGGCGGCATCCCTCAGGGCTGTCAGGTTAAAGACTCCCGCCACCTCTGGTGCCAAAGTGAGGGTACAGGCTTCAGTGCAAGAAGAGAGCCGTGCAAGGTGGAATGGGGCCCACACAGAGCAACAGACAGTGGCATGAAGCGCCACCCAACCCAGGCAGCAGCACAGCACTTTCCAGTAGCGCTGCACTTTTTCAGTAGCACCAAAAACACCAGATTTCAAGTAGACTCAAAAGATGCAAAGGGCTCAGACCTCAAAGGAGGAAGAAGTAAAGACGACCATCGCAGATGACAAGGTAAAACCAAGCAGTGTCATCAAACAAGCAAGCCGGTGCCGGATGACGCCACCCTTGGTGAGGAAAGATGGGCTGCGGAGGAAGAGGGGGATGGAGAAGGCAGAGAGTGACAGGAAGGAACACGGGGCTGTAGGTCACCAGAATTGGTGGGCCTCATCTTCGTAAGTAAATGAGTATAAACCCTGCATGGTGAGAACCAAAACTCCCTGAATTGAGGGCCCATCGGCTCGCAGAGGGTCAAGGCCCGATGATCTCTGAAGGAGGCTGCAGAAATGACAGCTGAGTGCAGTGGGGCTGATTTGAAAGGAGACAGAGCAGGTCTCCTTGTCCTTCTTCCCTGTCCCCAGGGAGCTGTGCTACCTTTCATCTGGAATGCAGCCCAGGAACTCTTGCCTCTCACCCCACATCTCACACCATCATAAATTACACGAAATACTTAGCCTCCCACGATTTCAATTTCTTCATGAAAAATGGGCAGTGGATGGAGGTCCATGGAAATGATAAGCCTCCCACAGGCCCTGACATTTAATCAAGACACACGTAAAAGTGCACGACCTTTCTCATGAGGTTCGTGCGTAACTGCGACCACTCCACATCGGTCACATGTACACTGATCAATTATAATTCAGAGTTCAAAGTCAGAGTTCTGTTCAACTTTTTCCCATATTTCAATGCCAGAGAGTGTCATGTAAGAATCTCCTTATTTTTTACTAAGTAATTCTGAAAATAGCGTCTTTCATCTTGCATTACTTAAGATTGAACCTGGGTCTTTTGCACTGAGCTACAAACCCGGCCCTGTTTAAGATCTTGACGGTGTCTCCCTAAGTTGCTAAGTTGCTAGGCTAGGCCTGCACCTGTGATCCTCCTGCCTCAGCTTCTCACAGACAGGGAACAATTTTTCACCTTCAATCTGCTGTTCCTTCCGGTCCCTGATTACCTCTAATCATGCAACTACATTAGGTCAGAAAAAGAGTTTCCAAGCACAGACAGCAGTTGATGGGGAGTATAATAGAATAAGAGACCAGAAAGACAGCTTTTGTTAGGGCAGAAGTTCCAGTATTTTCCAGTCTGTCAGCCTGACAATGTATAAGGGTTGAGTCATGACTCCATTTCAATAACTCCACAAAAGAAAGAAAACTGTACGTGACGGTAGACCACGAGCACTTGATGGCAACTAAATCCGCAGGAAAAAAGGGCAGGAGTTGCACACTGCAAGCTAAAGTGGTAAAGTGCACACCAGTGACGGAAAGGCAGATGTGTGGCATTCTCTATGTGTGTGGGAGGGAGGTGGCGGAAGGGAAGAGGGAGGGATAGCAACAGAGAGAAAGTATAGCAAGGAGGGAGGCACAAAGTAGAGACAAACCTGGCAACATTGTGGAGGGTGCGTTCTCTATATCATTCTCAAATTCAGCAGAATTTATGGTAATAATAATAATAAAATCATTATAATTATTAATGTACGAACAGAAAACAGTAGCTGAGTTTTGGATAAATATGCTTAAGAAACAGTAAATGTCACTGTATCAGCCAAGCTGAGTAAAGTGCTGAAGAAATCAGGCTGCCCCAGAGGTGAACTATGGAGTAGTTTTTCTTTTGAAAGAAGCAATGTCTCATTCAGGAAAAATTAATCACCTGAGCAAGACTTCCCACGTCTGAAGCCACACCTGATAAGAAGTAGGTGCTCATTAAGCATCTGTTGTTTCAGGAGTTCCTGCCCGGGGAAGAGGCCTTGGCCTGATGCTCCCCCCTCGGGTAGAAGTACTCCTGCTTTGGCAACGTGTTTCATGCTTACATGGTCCACACTGTTCTTTAGCAGAAAACTGAATCCAGCCCAAGGGCAGACTTGCTTTTCTCCAGCTGGAGTGACCGAGCTCATGCTAGACAAATGAAGTCAGATGTGACAAAAGGACCCCTGGCCCTTAGTCAGCCTCCAGGAAAATCCCCAGACAGGAACCTTTCCAATTTTAAGGGCAAAACGCCCTTCTCAGCCCCGGGACACCCTCTGGCACCACGAGGCAGAGCTTTTCTCCAACCTCCAAGCCTCTCCAAGGCGATTTCTTTCTGTGTTTGGTTCACCTGACAGCCAGCTTCCATGCAAAAACAGATCCATTTACTCACCTGATCTGCCCTCTGCTACTTCCTGCTTTCCTTTTTTCCCCAAATCGTAACTAAATTGACTCACAGCTGAAAAAAAAAAATTGAGGTATTCATATGAAAAGGTGGAATATACAGTTACAGGAAAAATAAAGAGTAGAAAACATTTGATTATTCACTGGGATCTGACATTTTGTCTTTTCTACACTGTTCAGTGTGCAACCCAGTGTCAGGGCTCCACACTCATGTGGAGAGATGGACGTAGGTGTGGATGAGGACCATGAACCTAGCAATAGATAGAGAAGTCTTATGTTAGGGAAGTCATAGAAATGGGGACAGGTTCACCTGAGCGAAAGAAAGGCAGATGTTATGGTTTAGATTTAAAATGCTCCTCTTCCCCACAGTTTACTTCCTGTGAGGAGACGAGGTTTGGTTAGAGGCCGGTCACTCACTGGGTGTGACCCAGAAGGCTGTATCACCCTTCTTGGTTCTTTCCTTGACTCTCTGCTTCCTGTTTTCCATGAGGCGAGGAGGTTTCCTCCCTCAGACCCTTCCACCATGCTGCTTCTGCCCGGAGCCGGCCAACCATGCAAGGACTAGAACTTCTAAAATATGAACCAATATAAACCTCTCCTCCCTTAAGTCGTGGGTGTCAGGTATTTTGTCTCAGTGACAAGGGAAATGACTAAGACAGAAGACTTACTGTCTGTAAAAATAATGGAGAAAGTCACAAAGAAGGATGAGATTCAGCCATATGAAATATTAAAGTCAAAAGTCATAACAAAGGTAATAAACAAAAAGACATATAAAGAGGACCAGCATGAAAATTAGCCTTATTAAAGCCATTAAACATAAAATATGCTTATAAGCCAGTTTTTAACTAGGTACTGTGTGAAATCAGAGACAGATGAAGACAGAGAGAAAGACAGAATGTGAGAGAGAGAGACCCAGAAGATATTCAGCAATCACATACACATAGACCGAGCTTCAGATACACACATATAAACACAGAGCTAATCCCCTTTCCCGTCAGCTTTCCCACTGATGAGACAAAAATACTCAACACCCACAATTTAAAGGAGCAGAAGTTTGTTTTGGCTAATGATTTCAGAGGGTTCAGTCAATGATCAGCTGGTTCCATCACAGTGGAAGGTTGTGGTTGAACAAACATGCTCCTTTCTCGGCAATTGGGAAACAGCACAGAAGAATAGTGACAGTGAGAGATACATCCTCCGAAGACACCCCCAGTCACCTGCCTCTGCCAGCTGGGCTCTGCCTCCTAACAGTACATTCAGCTCTGAACTCAGTGTACAAGTACACAGATGGGGACACCATCTTCATGATCCAGCTACCTCTCCAGGGTCTCCTAATCCATAATTAAGAATAACCAACACACTATCTATATTATTCTGTTCAAGTTGCTAGAACAAAATACCATGCACCAGGTAGTTTATAAAGAATAAAAAATTACTTCTCATGGTTCTGAAGGCTGAGAAGTCCAAGATCAGGGCATCAGCATACTACACTTGGTTTCTGGTGAAAGTTCACTTCTTAGTTGGTGTCTTCTGCCTATGCCCTCAAGTAATGGAAGGAGCAAGTGAGCTCTCTGAGGCTCTCACTCTCTCTCTCTCTCCCCTCCCTCCCTTTCTGTCTCTCTCTCTCTTTATCCCTCCTTCTCTCTCTTTCTCTCCTTCCTTCTTCTGTGTCTCTGTCTCTTTGCAGTACTAGTGATTGAGTCCAGGACCTTCATATTGAGATATATCCCCAGCCATCCACTTTATTCTTTATCTCAAGACATAGTTTTGCTAAGTCACTAAACTGTTCAAACTGAGTTTGAACTTTTCATCCTCTTGCCTCAGCCTCCCAGGGTCCTGGGATTATAGCAGTGTGCCACCATACCTGGCTTTGAGGTATCATTTATTAAAACAGTAATTCTATTCATAAGAGTTCCACCCTCAAGATCTAATCACCTTTACTTCCTAATATCATCAACTTGGGGGGTAAGATTTCAACATATAAATGGGGGGAACAGATATTCATTATGTGTATGTCTATTTGTCTGAAACTATGTTGGCTGGAATCAAGGAATCCAAGCTGGAAGGGCCTATTTGCCCATCACCAGATGAATGGATAAAGAAAATGTGATATATATACACAGTGGATGTCTTAGTTAGGTTTTCTCTTGTTGCTGGGACAGAATACCAGATACCCAAAGTTAGGGGAAGAAAGGTTTATTTGGCTCACAGTTTGTAGAGGTTTCAGTCCACAATCAGCTGGGTCCAAGGCAGGGGGGCATGGCAGACAGGCAGAAGTCAGCAAGGTAAGCAAGGGATGCAAGCAAGGGGGCTAACCAGCTTCTTACTGTATTTTATATTTTATCCAGGCTACCTGTCTTTAGGGTGGGCAGTATTCCCACCCTTAATCCTAATACTCTTAATCCTAGCATCACATCCTTGATCCCAGCAGAACCATGCCAAACCGATCAGTGGATTAATTTAGTAATCACGCACTCTAGATCCAGCTATCTCTTACCACATGAGGCTTTGGGGGGACATCTAGACACAAACCATAACAGTGGATTACTACTCAGCCATTAAAAAGGATAAACTTCAGCCATTTGCAGGAAAACAGATGGGAGCTTGGGGCTATGATGCTAAGTGAAATAAATCAGAAGCAGAAAGTTAAATATTTCATGGTTTCTCTAATATCAGAGGCCCAAAATAAACAAATAAAAAGCAAAATAAAATAGAGCTTGCAGATGACAAGGAGGTCAACTCTGTGGGGATAAGAAGGGAATCTGGGGAAGGAGGAGAAGGGGTGGCAGGGGTAAGGGGGAGTAAAAATGATCGAGGTACAATATGTACATGCCAACTACCCAAGAGGAATGTAATTATTATGTATTGCAAACATGTACGAATAATGATATACAAAATTTCTACCCTCCAAAACTGAGAGATAGTGAATTTTTGTTGTTTTAAGCTGCCTAGCTTGGAGTATTTTATTATTGCAGTCTGAAGGAACCAATACTGTACACAAACTATATACTATTAATTCTCAAAAGTTTGTCCCTCCCCGACCAACTTGACCTCCTCATCACATATCTGATTTCCATTGACAGATCTTTAATTGTCTACAAGGAATCTCAAAGCAGATGGCACGTTTCCTACCCGCCGACTGATCTTCTTCTGTTTTGCCTTGTAATAGTAAATAACCCAATTTTCGATGATAAAACTTAGGAATTGTTATTAAGTTTGCTCTTTTTTATCCTATACCCGGTCAGCACAGAAGTAAGTGTGGTCAGCTCTCCTTCCAAAATAGATTCCAGTTTTGTCCACTTCTTTCCACTCTGATTGTTTCTACCCCATTGGGAACCCGGCACTGTCTGGACTCCTGCAGTGCTGTCCCAGCCTCTGCTTTGGCCCAGCCTCACGGCATGTGACCCTGAAAGACACGCTGCCAGCTAACATCGGTCCCCTGCTGAAACCCTCTAGTTTAGTACAACCTCTCTATGCTGCTTTTCAAAATCCCACCTGCTCTGGGTCCTCCGAGCCTCTCTGTTGTCATCTTATATTGTGCTTATATCTGCCGCCTTCTCTCCAGCCACACGTGCCTTCCTTCCACACTGCGAATCTCAAAGCTTCTCCTTCACAAAGTCTGTGCATCCTGTCTCTCCTAGAATGATTTCCCCTAGATCACTGCTGGATGTTTACTCCTTGTTATTCAGAGTTCACTTAAAAGTCTCCCTATTGTATTATCCGACATAATAATCACCAAATCACAAGCACCACTTAACATATTCTTATTTTTCTTATTTTCCCTTGTTGCATTTTAAGTTTTATGAATTAAAATTTCTCTTGTTTTATTCACAGATATAGTCCCAGATCCCACAAGAGTGTCTGACCAGAGTATTCAATAAGTATCTTTTTCATAAATAAATTATTGATCCCACTACAGTCCCCTTTTTCTACAGAGGGGAAAATAGATACAGGGAGTTCAATTTCTTCCCTATGCTGTGCAACAATTTGGTTATCGTTTTTGCCCTTGATGCTTAGCCTTCCTTCGAAGAGACGTGTGTTGTTTTGTATGTCTGTGGTCTGTTTCCTCAATCATGGGCTGCCATTTGAAAGAGATGAGCAAAAAGGTCTGAATCTGTACACTCAGTCTACCTATCCACTAATAATTCACAAAGTCATACCTACTGTGTACCAAGTACTCTGCTCTGGGCTGCAAATACGAAGTCAATTACCAAGGGTTTTCACTCAGCGGAGTGCAGACACACAAACATAAATAAAGAGCAATATAAAAATAAGTAATGTAGCCCAGGCTGCAATACAATGCTGTAAGAGCAACAATACCATGGCAGGAGAGTATGTTTTCCCCATGATGATGGTGAACAAACCCCAGCCATGCCATTTTGCAAGCAAAATTTCTAAATGATTGTTACTGACTGGTGAGTTGAAAAATTGATCAAACTCTCCTCATCCTTTGAGAAGGCTTTTTTTTTTTCCCCTATGGACACCACTAAATACAGGATAGATTTCTGCTAATTTGAGTGGTTTAGATAGTAAGGACGACAAACACAAGTTGAACACTTATTGTCTTCCAGGCATTGTGCCTGTTCTCAGCCTCCTATGATGTGCAGACTGTAGAAGTTTCCTGCAGTTGCTATAACAGATGACCACAAACTCGGTGGTCTGTAAGAATGGAAATTCATTATCTTACAGTTCAGGATATCAGAAGGAGTAAAATTGGTTTTATTGGGCGGAAATGAGTAGGACTATGCTCCCTGCAGAAGTTCTGGGGAGAACCCACTTCCTGCTTCTTCCGCATCTGGTTATGTCGGCTTGCTTGGCTGGGGTCCCATCACTCCTATCTCAGGCTCTGTGGTCCCGTTTGCTCCTTCTCTTCTGCCTCCCCCACTCTCCCTTCTCCTCGTCGTCTTCCTCCTCACCCGCCACCTTCCTGCTCTGTAGTCCTCTGCCTCTCTCTGATGAAAACGCATGTGGTTACACTTAGGGCTGTTCTGAATAATCTTCCATCTCAAGATCTTCAGTTCAGTCACATCTACAAAGTCTGTGCCATGTAAGACAACACTCACTGGTTCTGGATTGAGACAAGCTCATCACAGGGGTAAGTTTTTCAGTCTATCATAGACACTACCAGGGTGGCATTGGGTTAACCTAGTAACATGTTCTCACAATATCTTGTTCTCTTTGCTTATAGTTCTAACCACAACTGTATTAAATATATATCCTTGGTTATTTATTTAATATTCCCCACCACTAAAATAAATTTCTGAAAACAGCTAACATATTTGTTTTCCTCTCTATTGTGTTTACCATCATACCCTCACCTTAATATCAATCTAGCATAGTTTCTGGCACATAATAGATGCTAGCTGAATACTTATTGAATCACAAGTAAGTCTTCTTTTGAAAGATGTGGTTGAAATGATTTTCTCAAGTCCAGACAATAGTAAGCAGTAAATAAGCTCTTGAGTCCAGTATCCATGAGCTTTACCTGCCTTCTTTGGACTCAGTATGAGAATTTTTATTATATATCTTTCTGGTTTCAGAATTTTGATTCTGAAATCTCACAACTTTAAAAGTAGCAACACACAAGTATAGGAGCATCACTCATGAATTTAGTCAGCCCAGCTGCTTCAGAATGAGGGCCAGTATTTGGTGAGAAATAAAAACTCCCAGGTTCTTTGTCCTATCTCAGACCGGCACCTGGGATTTTGGTTCTGCCGGCTTTAAGAGAGAAACTATGGCAACTCTCAGAGGTTTGCAAGGCTCATTCACCATGTATACTGCTCTCTCCAAGTGTGATATGCTACCTGAGAAAGTGGATTTTGAAGGGGAAGAGAAAGAACTTGTATTGTATTTTCAAAAATTCGGTCACAGTGTATTCTTCTGTGGCAGAATCTTGGGACTTTGTGCTGCTGAGATGGCACTTGATTTCCCTCCCTTCTCTAGAATGGAAGAATTCTGCAGTATGAAATCTTTAAAATAAGGAAATTCCTAAAATCAAATGTCCTCACTTGTCTGGTTACATAAAATACATTGATAGCTTAAGAACAACGATAAAAAATTGCAGTCCTTAAAGAACCTGATTTCTGGGCTGACAGTAAAAGGGGCTGCTGAAGGCTGGCAGAGCTGAGACACCTGCCCCACGGAAGGTTTGGAGGGGCTCTGGGCAGCACAGACAACCACACATGGAAAGCAGAAAGCGTATTTGGATGAAGGAAAAAAAGCCTTCAGTTATTCCTACCTGAAGTTCTAAACTTTTGAAAGCAAGGAACGCAACTTCTTCTTCTTTTAGTTTTATAAATCTGATTTTTGTTGTTTTTTATTAGTACATGTTTGCAGTACACAGTGATTACATTCATTCTGTGGAGTTGGTGCACGTACATAACACATCTTAATTCCTCTTTTGATCCCCTTTTCCTCTCCTCCCTGTTCCCTCCTTCCATCTCTTAATCACCTTCCTACTTGAGAAAGATTTGTTTCCCCACCTCGTATGATCTATTTTTATTTTGCTCTGTATTTATAATTTGGGGAAGGCACATTCTTAATAGAAACTAGTAAAATGTGTGAACACATTTTTCCAGAAGCCAGGAAGTAGAACCATGACCTCTTTTGAGGATAAGATTATTGAACTAGGCTTCTTGGATTCAGCAGCCACGTTCCTCATCCTCTTCACTGGAAGATGGAGAGAAGTGGATGGATTGAGAAAATACTTAGGAAATATTTCAATAAAGTATCACAGTGGGCTGACTGTGGGAGCACTAGTAAATCAATGACAGTTCCCCAGCTCATGTCACAAGCCATTATCATGGTGGCGGTGCCATATCTTTAGACAGAGAAATTGGAGATGGCGTATCACAGTCTGCGGAGAAACAAAGTTTAGGAAGATTTAGGTATGCGGTGACTAAAAGATATTTGGGTGTTTGAATACAAACTCAGAAGATATGCCAGGTCAACTACTGAAAATGGAATCTTCTAACACTCAGGTGGTTTTTATGCAAGTGGGAATAGACGGGGTGTTCGCATAAAAAGCATAACCAAAGAAGGCGCCACACAGAGTCACAAGGAACTTGATATTTAGAAATGAAACCTAGTAAATGAAGTCGGCCAAGGGGCTGGATAAATTTCCAGAAATGAGAGTGTGAAAAAAATGGAAAGTATTTCTAAAATATCCTATTCGGATGTGAGTCTCAGTTCTATAACTTAGCACCTTTTTACCCTTAGGGTAATTATTTACCTTTTCGGAGTTTAAGATCACTTTAACATTTGGTGAAATGTTACATCCATATTCACAGTCCCCAAAATGAGCTACTTATTATTCCCTAAGCCATCTATGAAAGAGAGAGCAAATTGTGATTTTGGTTTGATTAAAATAGCATTTCTTAAAGTGTGAGGAAATCTCTTTCTATACCTATAGGTTTTATGTCATGCTGATAAGAATTTTCTTTTTATTTTCAAATATAGTCTCCTGTTGTGATTGATGTATTTGCATACTACACAGAGCCAGTTAATACATACATTGATTTATCTGTTCATATTTGAGAACAATTCTCCTTACTTAAGGCACTTCAGAAATGCAGTGACCAAACCACAAATATTAAGCTAGTTTGGAACAACCAACGTGTCAGCCAAAGAGACATCTCAAATGAGGTTTTTTAATCAATTTTTATTCGAGAAGGAAAATGTGATGATTCCTTTGTTACAGAGAAAATTCATCTAATTCTGCCTATCTCATATTAGTTAGAGCAAAACACATCAATAAACTGTCTTAATTTCTGAATAAGTTTCCAATACTTTTGAAATTCATATTATATTTATGAAATAAATTTGTTGTCCAGAAATAATTAAGATGTCTACTGTTTTGGGCTTGGATGATTCCTAAATTAAGCCCTGTTTTAGAGTCTCCCTTTTTATTGCATTTTAATGAGTCCACAAAGGACTTTTTAAAAAACCCACCCTATTAATTATATACATGCTGCTTGAATTTATTAATATGTGTTGTCTTGAACAATAATAAGCAGGCAATATGGGCTGATATACACTCATTAATTTTTATGCATAGAATCCCAATTGTTCTCATTGTGCACCCAGGATGGTTTTCAAATGTCACGAAAAAAAGATAGTTTGTCCTCAGAGAGATAGCAACAATTTACTTTGTAGTATTAAGGACATTCATATATGTATCATTAATGTCATATAAATTACCTCTGCCTGACTTCCCAGCGCTGTAAATTAGATCCAGTGCTGGGACTATCTGAACTTTATAAAGGACCATTTGCATTTTTCTTTTAAGGGAATATAAAGTTGAGTTTTCATCTTGTCTCAGAATATAGAAAATAATCCATTCTTACATTTCAGTTTTATTTTCTTCAGTTTTATGTTCAAGGCAATAATTGCCCATTGAGAAAACAGTGAACATTTGGTGTGAAGCAATTAAAATGACGTCTGATCCTTGAGTTTAGGAAAATGAACTCTATTCTTAGACGATAGTCATTTGATTGGGTGAAAGTAACTGATTTTATCTTTAAATAAATACATTTGCTAGTGTAACTGGTTAAAATAAATGAGATCCAAAGTAAAAGTAAATGAACAAGTTCTTTCAACAAGGTTGAACTGCAAACCAGTGAAGTAGAATAGAATTAGGGGTTTTCTTCTTGAGCCTAAATGCTTCTCGTGCACGGGTGTCTTGATTATCCAGAGGGCAGCCAGTGCTGGACCCATATAGGAAGGTGGGCAGGAGGGCCCCCTAGAGCAAACAGGTAGAGCATCAGACTCTGATCACTCCCACAAGAAAAACTCCACTCCTCATCTATTGTCGGAATGCTGTGAATACGAAAAAGTTTTTTTATTATAGTGGAGCTAAACAACTTCCTGGGACCCTCTAGATACTCGTTCTAATTCTTAGAAATAATGGTAACTAATACCTCTCTTTTAATCCTGTCTGTGGGTGCAATTGTGCTCCACTTCACACCGTGGAATTAAAATTCAGAGAGGTTAAAAATGTGCCCGGCCCCTCAGAGGTAGAAAATGAATTGGCAATAAGCCCACTTCTAACTTCTAAGCGCTTATTCTTTCCTTTCTACCCCTTGCTCCTTCTCTAAATCAAAGAGCCGTAGAATATCTGCCCTCCTTATTGCTCAACATCCATGCTCCTCCCGTGTCTTTTCTTATCCAATAAATATTCTGAATTACTCTTCAGTCCTTTAAAATGATTGAAATTTGAATCTTCTCAACACTGTAATTTCTTCCTTTGGACACATTCCAGTTGCTCAATGTCTTCTGAAAGCATGGGGCCCAGGACTTCAAGAACAGGTGCTCTTTGACTTGAGGAGGAGATTATCACCCAGTACATCATAAGTCAAAAATGCCTTTAAGAGCTCACCACTCCTCACGCGGCTAGTTCGTTTCCCTTCTGATTGTGAGGATGACTAGGAGATGCAGTCACTGCTGCTGCCTGGATCACCACAGAGACCAGACTGCATATCACTAACCTGGAAAAAACATCCAAGTTCAAACTTCCAAGTGCAGTTTCTACTGTGTGTTTATCACTTTTGCACTACCATGAAGTAAAAAATTTGTAAGTCAAAACATCTTAGTCAAGACCATCTGTACTCAATGTCCTCCAAAAGCCCAGAACTACTGCAAACGCAAGGATAATCTGACTGAGGCAGATCTAGGAAAAACTGCTAAGTATCTTGCTTTTGACTGTTACAGCTCTTTTAATGCAACCTAAAAGTGAATCAGTTTATATGAGTCATGGAAATATCAAATGGCTTGCTTAAACTCAATAACCAAATCATATCAGAATCTTCTGAGCATTCATCCCAAACTGAGCTTATTAACTCTGTCCTTATTAAGTAAAATGCAAGTCAGTTTTCAAGGTGCCCCTTTCCGGCAATCAGGCAAGACTCATTTTCCTATTTGCTTTACCTCAGAAGATGGCCTGTGACGTTGTACACAAATCATTTTTACCCTGGAGAGAATCACCTCTCAAATGCAAGACACGTAAACATTCTGCTACTGGTTATGATCACAGGAAAGATCAAAGGGCGATGCCAAGTGGCAGAGAATCACAACAGTTGAGACAACAATTCAAAGGCTTTTGAGTGGAAGAATGTCATGGTAGGTTTTTACAATTTAGAAACATGATTGATAGGAATAAATTCTATTGCTCTTAGGTTTTCAATTATGTTTTGGCTTAATCCAAAACCCCCAATTCTACAATGGTCAGAAGAGTACTCCATCTTCAAGTAAGGATCACAGGAATAATTTTATTAACAAAGGCTCATTTGTTCATCTAATGAGCATTTTTGAAAGAAAATAATTATTTCACTTATACACAGAGGCCTTGAGAAAAGGGAAAATTTCCAGATTGACCTTTCTTAGGTTTAGGCCAACTGTTTTTGAGCAAAACCTGTTTCAATAAATTACAGTAAAAGTAATCTTGAAATAAAGCCCATGGTTTCACTTATATATCTGCAAATGTCAAAAACAAAGTAAGTGAGTCCTATGGGAGTTGTAATCGTATACCAAATTCTAATTAACTTCCACTCCAAGCTGACAATAACTCCACTGAATTCAATTTGTCTGTATAATAATTGACTTAGATGCTTGTCCTAAAGTTTACCCTAGAAAATCTATCATAGGAGAGTGTTTCTCCCAAGCCATCTTCTGTGTTCACACTGAGAAAGATAAAGTCTTCAAATCTATAGGAAGATTACAATAGCAAGAATGATCACTCCCTTAACAACATAAAACAGAATATAAACAGTCTGAGAATTAGATACCAGGCCATCGACCATGACAATGAGCCCTTCTGAGTTCACAGGCAGCCTGTCGGCATCACGTCCCCAGAGCACATTGCCTGAAATCAGTCTGGCTTACCTGAATGCACAGGGAACTCTTCAGACAGCCTTATAAAATGCCTTGATAAGATCAGTAAGCAGAGCGCCGAGTACATGCTCCTAGTCACACACGCCCCAGATGAGAAAGTCATGAAGGCAGGAATTCTTCTGTGTTTCCTCACCAATTACAAAATGGCACGCACAACAGAATGAGTATACAAATAACCTTCATGGCTGCTGGATATATACACAAAAGGGAGAAAACAGCCTGTTATCACGGTGGTCAGGAGAAAGCGAGCCACGAGGGACATGGCAACTTGCAAAAGATGCTCTGCTCTGTTATCGTTCCCCCCGCTACTTCTTCACTAGTCTCTCCTTTAGTACAGGGAACCTGGGGAAACAGAGAAATCCTGGTGGGATAAACCTGTTCTTATTTTACCTAATAGTGCCATACATAGCAAGTAGACATTAATCCCTGCTAATGGTCACAGAAACATATAAACGGCGAAGAGCTAAAAAAGCAGAAAAGCAAAATATTTGTAAATTATATACAAAGCACTACTATTTCAAATAATATGGATCTGTCTATATCTAGTCCTTTAAATGAAAAATACATCTACCCTTTTGCTGGAATTGAAGCAGAAATAGGGAAATACCATGAAAACCAGACCAAAAACCTGACTCGTGTCCTTTGTTTGTAGGTATTACAGACCTGCACAGGGTTGTCCTTTATACATAATAATGAACATACCAAAATCTAGAGCTTGAAGAAAGCTAATTAGCTAAGATTTGTCACTGCAAAAATAACCTGAAAATTTAAAAATCTCTAGGTGTATCTACAGCATACTTGCATTCGTTTCCTAGGCCCATGGAAACAAATTACCACATCCTGGTTAGCCTAAACAAAATAAAATGGTTCTCTCAGGTTCTGCAGGCTCCAGTCAGAGGGCCAGCAAAGTCTAGCTCCCTCTGCAATGGCAGGGAAGAGTCCTTGCTCGCTTCCTCTAGTTTCTGGTGGCTGTCAGCAGTACTGGTTCTCCTTCACCTAGATACATCATTCCGCTTTCTGCTTCTCTTTTCTGTGGCCTTCTCTTCTGTGTCTGTAACCCAATGTCCTTCCTATTATAGCTGTCCCAGTCACTGGATTAGGGCCTATTTTAACTCAGTATGATCTTATCACAATTTTAATTATATCCGCAAATACTATGTCCAAATAAATTCACATTTGCAAGCCCCAGGTTCTTCTATATATCTTTTGGGAGACATAATTCGACCTGTAACAAAAATCTAAACGATTGACTCACTCAATAAACTATAACTACTAGGACTGACATAACCCTTGAGTGGTGAAGGATGATAGCAAGGGGAAGGAACACACATAGACCACAAACAGCTGAGTCATAATTTGTATCTGTGTGTCAGGACCATGGACAGTAGCCAGTGTGCCTTTCAACGTCCCCAAGCCCACACCTTACTGCTTATATTTATTGTGCCTATGGAGAGAGACCCCTTGCACTAAAGCAGGTTTATCAAAGAGCTATTGTTCCCTTACTATTTTTAAACTTGTACTCTATAAATCGATTCCTCTAACTAAAATTCACCAAATAAATATTACTGTTAGCTTTTTAAATTGAAGGCTCTATCTTCATTATAGACACCTAGAGACTAAATACTCTTTTTAGGTAATGATGATCCAGTGAGAGGAAAATGGCTCTTGCTATTTAGCTTAATTAGGATTGATTTCTTCCAGAAACTCAATGAAATTATTGTAAAATACTGATGCTTTTTTAAGATGAAACATGTTAATGCAGTGTAAATACAAATGGATTGTTAATTATAACTGATTCATTCTGAAGCCAGAATAGGAGGATGGAAATGGGAAACAGGACAGGAAGTGAGTGTAAAGACTATATTTAGGAGGTCAGCTAATGGACAGCTTTATACGCTCTCCTTGGACTTTTATTGATGAAAATGGAGAGCTATTTAAGGTCTTTAGACAGAAGACTGAATCAGTTAAATTTACATTTTGTTTAGATAATTTATTGATTGAATGAAGACAATTTGGAGATTGGTAAGACTAGAGGCAGAGAAAATTTTAATTTGAATTTAAGAAATATATAAAGAAGAAACTAATGGGTCCTATTTACTGAGTCCATAGAAAAGGTTGTATTCCTGCATGGATGGTGTAGGAGAGAAACTAGTTTGTGGAGATGGCGAATAATGATTTTGGTCACTGATATGTTATGTTTGAGTTGTCATTGGAAGTTCAAAAATCTGATCCTCTACAAACTCTACTATGGAAGCATTGGCCTTAGTTTCTAAATCCTGGCATCAATGCTTCAGAATCTTCCCTCATTCTAGTATTGTAAGTTCTATCAAAGTCGTGATCTTCTCATATCCAACGTGGCTTCACTTAGAGCCTGGGGCGGGTTGGGGGATGCCTGTTTGATAACCATTTCTGGCGCTGTCCTGAAATCCTCAGTTACTTTTAGTAGAGGGATTAAAAAATTTATTTTCTAATACTTGAAAGATTCCTAATGACTTCAAGCAAAAAGAAACTCTAGGTTATACCTCAAATGAGGACAAGGACTTTCTCCTTATGACTTTTTGACTAAATTACAGACAGCATCGAGTGGCACACTTTTCTTAACACAACTGACGTGTGCACTGTGACGTGTCAGATTATTTAGATGCTTCTGAATGTCAGCGATTAACACTCTCCTGAGAGATTAGGGCAGGGCAAGGTGCTTTGCTGAGGAGAAATTAACACTGGAAAATGATAAGCTGCTGTTATGGGATTGAGGTCCAACAAGCATGTGTTGTCCTGGGACTCCCTACCCAGGGGGCAGATGCCCAAGACCTGAGACACGGTCCAGGTTGCCTTGATAAGACAGGCAGCTGTGTGGGTGGAGACCAGGCCTCCTGGCATTTCACATCCTCGCCCTGGTTGGAGTCACAACTTGGTGAAGCAGAATGGCAACTGATAAGTAAATAGAGACTATATCTTTTTAAAATCTTCAATTCCATGAAGTGAGAAAAAGGAGATTAAAGGAAAAGACTTTTCATAATTTTTTATTAGAATTCACTATGGAAACCATCTGATTTGACAACTTTATTTGAGAGATGTAGAAATGGAACCAGCAAAATAAAGTTAAATTCAACGTAGTAGCAACCTTTGAATTGGAAATTTCTTTTTTTTATTTACATAGCAGAATTATTTCCACTGTCTCATGCTACTTCCTATGTCTTCTGTGCTTGGATTTGGATACAGGGCAATACAGTAGAAGAATCTCAATTATTGTATTAATAAGTAATTATGCTTCGCCTTAAGTAAGTTGTTTAGAATGAATCCTTTGGATGAACCTGACTATAAATTTAAAATTTTTCCTTCTTTATAATCTGATAACAAAACCTAAATCCTACTTAATACATATTTTCATGCCTTCTTGTTGGATCTGAGACCTTGTTCTCTATATAATCTTTATCTGTTTATGAAGTACTTACCTATATATGACTTTCTTATCTCTGCTATTTGGACCAATTTTTTTTTTTTTTTTGTGCTGGGGATCGAACTCAGGGCCTTGAGCTTGCTAGGCAAGCGCTCCACCACTAAGCTACATCCCCAGCCCTAGACAAATATTTTTATTCTCAAGATACTAATGAGAAGACAAACACTTAGAGAGTGCAGGTGACTTGTCCACGTGACAGCGTTCACACTTAAGCTCCTCTCTATTTTTCTAGGCGAACTTGATACTTCTACATGATGAACATTTCACTTTCTCTTGATGTCTCAGTTGTAATTTTGCAGTTATATCAAGATGATTTTGGGACCTGATGAGAGATGCAGGGATGTTTATATCAGTTTTTGTGCTTTTCAGTAAATGTATAGGAGCTTTTAAAATATATTTGATCTCTCTCATTTCTTGGGGTTAGTGCTACTGTCAACGCACCTGATTAGAACCTTATCTTTCTGTAGTTACAGTTTCTATTTTCATTTCCAAACTTGTTGTGAACAACATTATAGGCTAGATTGTGTCAGGTCCTCAAATTCTTTTGTCCTAACCTCCAGTTTCTCAAATGTTATCTTATTTAAAGATAAGATCTTCAAAGAGGTAACAATATTAAAATGAGATCATCAGGGTGGGCCCAAATTTAATATGACCAGTATCCCAATAGAAAGGAAATTTCTACTCAGTCATGTGTATGGGTGGGAGAAAGACCACATGAAGTCAAGGGAGGAAGACTATCACCTACAAATCAAGGAAAATGGTGTCAGAATGAAACCACCCCTTCCAACATCCTCATCTTGGCTTTCTGGCTCCAGAACTGTAAGGAAATAAATTTCTGTTGTTTAATCCATCTATTCTATGGTATTTGTTATTGTAGCCCTAGCTAACTAATGCAAACAAGTGAAGATAGCCAGGTTTTAGGCTTGTCTGTGAACTAAAAATAAATAGGTCTTGAAGAGGGATTTGTCTCTGAGTCAAGTTCATGGGCTTAAAGTCCAAACACTGTGATACTGCATTTAGCTCAGAACAACTTCTTGTGTTTATCTTGTGACTCCGAATTATGTTCTAAATAGGAGGAGTCTCAGGAGAGCTGAGTTTCGGAAAGCTGTGATCATAGTTTCAAAAATACTAAGTAGAAAAGATGGAAACCAAGTGCCATTAGAAAAAAAAAGTATATATGTAAAACTTTTATTCCTTCCTCCTAGACTGCATGGGCAGTTAATACTGCTACTATTTGTAATGTCTGAGGTTCGAAACAAATGTGGCAATGGAATCTGTGGAAGTTCAGAAATGCTGACTAAAGTTCACCTGCAAATGATTTAGCTCTCCTTTTCCTTTCTTGGAGGGTTTTAGGGCTTTGGTTGGAAATTAGAGCCCTCTAAGCAGCAAGGAAAGAAGAAATGCAGTGAGTGTATTTCTGTAGTAGTTACATAGACCATTAAATAGACCCCAGTAGACAGGAAAGCCTGTATGGATTTCAAAAATAGCTCTCATCTGTCTGAGAGCTGCTAAAAAATGAATTTTCAGCCTTGGAACAGATTCCTGGAAGCAAGATCTGACTTAGGTTCTGGAAAAGCCATAGAGGAGCTCCTCAGAGAATTATAAAAACATGTACCTTTTCGTAATCCAAAAATAATAACCAAGCACAGGAGGACACAGGGTGCCAAGTTTCAAATTTAAATCAAGCAGCACACACAGATTTTAGAGCTGATCTTTGGCCCTTGTCCAGCTGAGTGCTGGTAAAACATAACACCTAGGTTCAAAAGTCAGAACTTGCAAAGACCTCTTGACACTTTCAGCACCATGGAACTCAGCATAGAAACATATCATTCAAGATTTATGATTTAGGTATAAGTAAATAAAACAGTTTATCTCATATATATATAAATATATATATATATATATGGAATTTAGAAGTCAAGGTGAAAATGCTAAGAAAATATATTGTCTGGGTTTGACTAAATCAAAGGCATTATTTTTAAGGGGGCACAAGGACTAGATAACCAAGTGATATTTTGTCAGAATGAAATGTCATCATATTCCTATTCTTGGCAATTGAAAAAAAAAAGAAAGAAATATTACATTTTGGTCTGTTTTGACAAGGACATGTGATGAAAAATAGTGTTTAGGATATGGTTGAGGTTCCAAGTCATTTGAAAATCCAAACTTCCTTCATTTTTATTATCTTTCACTTTTGTACACAGAAATAGGAAGCACTATATCTATTTTATGAATAATGAAGGTTGCTGTTGATAAAATATGAGAATTTTCATATTATGCCTAATGGCTCAAAGATTTTTGATGTGCCAAACATCTAGATAAAAATTATCTGGCCATTTTGCCATGCTGTGAAGCAGTGAAATAATGTAGCACTTTCTTTGAGGTACTAGGGATTGAACTCAGAGCCTTTTCACTGAGTTACATCCCTATCTGTGTCTTTATTTGAAAATAGGGTCTCACCAAGCCACTAAATTTCCCAGGCTGGGTTCAAACTTGTTAGGGTCTTGCCTGAACCTCCTGAGTGCTGGGATTATTGGTGTGCCTCACCATGCCCAGCTAAACTATCACTTTTGAGCAAAATAACATGGAGGACACAAAGAACACCTTTAAAGGCAAATTCACAAGAATACACACGCACACTTACACACACATGCACACACACACAAGCACATACACAATTCTTATATAGCCTGCATAGTAATAAGCAGCATAAAAAGTTGCAGGAAAGCACCAAGAAACAGAACATAATAAGCCGTAATTTTGCTCTTAAAAACTTCACAATCAACTCTTTAGGTACCTAGAGATTCATAGTAGAGAAGGAATTATAATAGGCAAGTGATGCAAATTCACTCATGTACTGTGCTTTGAATACTGAGCTCTGCAATTCAGTCTACTGAGACTTTGTATTGCTTGATGAATCCCTAAAATTCTCCAGTGATTCTATTTATCCTCTGAGAGAACCAGAGATTTTAACTGTTTTGTTCACCATAATATTCCAATGCCAGGCACATTTGATTGTAGACAAGAGGTCTACAATAAATATCACCTAAAAATCAAACAGCTTCAAGAAACAAAATACAGAATTCATTTACTGGTACAGAGAAATCCATTTGTGACCTAAAATAGATTGGCCCATGAGATCCTGGCTCTATTGGGAGACACTTTTAGGCAGATAGACACATTTTATTTCTCTAAGGAGCAGAAATGATGACTGCCTTTGCAGTGGACTATCTCTTGAAATAAATTTGTACAGCAGACATTCTTGCAAGAGTGAAGTAGCATTTTGCTACACACTAAAGGGAAGACATACTTACTGCCCATTATAAAAATTTTGGTTTCCCTAAGAATGAGGTTCCCCTGTGACATAACTTACTACATGTGCAGCTATCACTTGGCCCTTTTTTCTTCTCGTATGAGAACTGGTGATCAATAAATGGGAAAAAATGACAAGACTCCAAATATTCCTATTCTTAAGAATACAAACTCAACTTATCTGTCCCAAAACTCTTGTGTCTTTCCCAAGAACATCCTTGAAAATCCTCGAACATCCTCGAACATCCTCAAATCAGTGGCAAGCTACCTTGGTAAGTTGCAAATAGGGTAAAATTTTTGTTTCATATACCAAGAGCTGGCTTGAAGTTTCTGAGTTAAATAATAATGAGAATTTCACTTCTTTCTAGGAGAGACTGTTGCTGCTATTCTGATAAGAAGAAAAATCCAGATAACCAATAAAATAATTTCTTTTGAGTGTTTCAAAGATCTGAAGATAATAGGCAACCAAAGCCTCAAAACCTAAGGAAAACCTTTCCAAAAAGACAGAATGTAGACATTGGCCGAGATCAAAATACCTAAGAATTTCCTAAAAATAAGAAAAATCATAAACCACAAATCCAAGAATCTCAGAGAACTCCAAGAATAAGCAACAAATATCACAGATATACACTCATACCATAACACATCATATTGGAGCTACTGAAAACCAAAAATGAAGATCAAATCTGAAAGCTGTCAGAGAGAAAGGACACATTACAAACAGAGGAATAAAGATCAACCTCACCAGAAACTTCATGTCAGCAAATATCTAAGCCATAAAACTGTGGGATGGCTTCTTTAAATATTTGAAAAGAAAGCACAGCAAAACTGTTCATCTAGATTTGCTTACTCTGTGAAAATATACTTCAAAGATGAAGACAAAATGAAGATTTTTTTTTCAGATACACAAAAACTGAAAGAGTTCATTTCCAACAAACCCCTCCTGCAAGAAATGTTAAAGAAAGTTATCCAGGTACAATAAATATGATAACAGGCAGAAATTTAGATATAAACAAAGACATGAAGATTTCTAGGATTGGTTGAATAAAATTTAATTTAAAACGTTTTTAAAATTTCAAATCACACTAACTTTAAGATTTTATTTGCTAACTCAAAAATCCAATAATCTACTGTGGGCTTATGTTATAAGAAACATAAAATATATGGCAACAGTAGCACAAAAGTTGAGGGGTTAGGAATTGACGACATATTGCTCTAAGAATTTTGGCTGGAAGGAGAGCAACAGGTAGCCACGGTGGTAGCTGAAGCATGAGGAAGGATAACATGCTGCCCTGTCAGTTCTGTATGTGGTACCCACTTTTCCAAAAGGGTAACCATGGCGAGTGTTATTCTTCCACTTTGTCAGAATGTTAGGGGTTATTTACTAGATGATGGAACTCTGTTGGTTCAGGAAGGTAACACCAACATGCTGTCAGCCAGATAGTGAGGATGAAGCAGAAGAAATACAGTGTTCTAATGACAAGAACACAGCCCCAGTTATGGCACCAGAATTTCCTGAGTTCACCATCAAAGTCCAGGAAGCTGTCGTTTCCCTGGAGGGTGGTGTCTTTCCTAAGCTTAACTGAATTCCCCAAGAGATGCACACTGAATAGCAATGAATAATTCTCTGAAGCGTAAAATCCTCGGTGACATCTTTCTGCTTTTTAAGAGTCCTGATTTCTTCACTCATGGTTTTGCTCAAACCATTCATTTGTTGCACCGATGATTCTCCAGATCATCAGTAAAATACGATGCTTGGAATATGAGCTTGTTCTCCCAAAATGGTGTAAATTAATTCCTGGGGCTGAGTTCCAAATGTGTTTTGTCAAGGCAAACGTGTTTACTGGCATTTTTCAGAGGAACTACACAAAATACTATGATCATATTTCTAAACAAAAGAAATATGCAAGTGCATTATGAGATTTTTTTCAAGAAGCATATACAGTATAAATTTTTAGATGAAGACTGCATTCGATGTATACAAAAACAGTCAGAGAAAATGTAGCTAATTGACTTTAATCAGTATGGTGAAACTGATTCACTACTGTTCACATGAGAAGAACTCGTATCTGAAAAAACCTCAAAAAGTGATTTTAGTGAAAGACATACTTAGGAGTGAGATTCTCCAACTTTCTGTTGCACAGTAAAGTTATGGTACAACTCGTCCCCTATCTGAGCTACTGGCTGTGCAAGGACTTTGTTGACCTGTGTACTGGGGAAAATGCTAACAAACTTATAGGTTTTCTTAAGCTGAAAAGAAATAACAAGGAGCTGACTGATTGGAGTGCTAGAGTTCAAGATCAGGTTAAAGAGGTAATCATGGCTACTTCAGGAGACTGCTCACCAGCCACAGCTTTCTAGTGAGCCCAGCAGGTCGGGGGAAGGGGAGAGCAGTGTGGAAATCAGCAGCTTTTTACAATCATGTATAGCTACCTGGAAAAAGTGGAGGAACAGTGATACTCATAAAAATAACATAATAAATAGATCTTAAACATAGGAAAACATACTGGCCCAATAATAAAATAACTTTCAATGAAAAAAATAATTTTACACCTTACTTGCATATGTACACTACTTAAGGTTAAACTGCAAATGATTAAATACATATATCACAAGTGCTTGGGAAACTACTATTTTTAAAGATCTATAAATAATAATCCAAAAGTAGAAAATTAATGAATTATAAAAAATACTGAATTCACAAGCAGGCTCAAAAACAGAATAAAAGATAAAAATGACCAGATGACATTACTAGCAAACAAGTACACAGGTAGTAGATTTAAACCTAATTATATGGACAAACACATTAAGTGTAAGTGGCCTAAAATAACAGTTAAAATACAGATTGTCAGATCAGATTTTTTTAAAAGACCCAATTATATACTCCTTATAAGAAATTCACTTCAAATATTACACACATAGATCAAATCTGAAAGATGGAATAAGATATACCATGACAGTATTAATTAGAAAAAAGCAGAGGTGGCTTATACAAATATCAGACAACATAGATTTCTGAGCAAAGAACATCACCAGGAATATAGAAGGTCATTTCTTAATGACAAAGGGCTCAACTAATTAAGAAGATATAATAATCCTATATATGTACTAATATATATTTAGAATAAATGAAGAAAAACTGACAGAACTACAAGAAGAGTTGGAGACTTCAATAGTTCTGGGTAGCTGATAAAACCGTAGAAAGAAATCCAGTGAGGTGGTAGAGGATCTGAATAACTCTATCAATCACCATGACCTAACTGCCATCTCTAGCACATTCTACTAAACAACAGCAGAATAAACATTCTTTCCTGCCCATTAAATATAAATTGTAGATTACATTCTAGTCTAGGCCATAGAAAACACTTGTACACTACTTTATAAAAGCATACACAGTATGTTTTCTGACCATATGGAATTAAACTAGAAATTAAAAGTAGAAAAATATCAGGAAAAATCTCAAATCATTTGGAAGTTTAACAATACTAATTAGCTCATGGATTAATGAAGAATATACAAGTAAAAATAGAAAATACTGTGAATGAAATGACCACATATCAAAATGTAGGAGTTGCAATTAAAATCGTGCTTAAAGGAAATTTATAGCATGATATATTTGTACCAAAAAAAGAAGAAAAGTCTTAAATTAGCAATCTAAGCTTGCATGGAAAGAAATGAAGTCAGCATTTAAGGCATTTTTATTTTTAAAGTTTTTATTTAGATGATGTTCCTATTTTAAATATACAGTTTAATTAGTGTGTATATGTTTACACCATTTAACGATGTCAAGATGAAGAGATTGACATCGGGCCCTTTACTCAGCAATACTATGCCCACACGCACACTCAAAAAACTAATAGGTACCAAGTCAGAACATTATGCAACCAATTTCAAAAGATTTGTACAATCATTCTACTATATAGCTAACTTCCCCACTGTTATTAAGTTTTACTAAAATACTTTTTCTCGGAGTAAACAAACTGCTTGAAACCATACACATTCATTTGTCCTAAATAAGCCAAAGACTCAACCATCTAAATGTGTATCATTTCAAGAAAGCACCTCATGAGGCAATATAATCCTAAAAATATCATGCTAGCTAGTCTTAGGCAATATATTTGGCCTAAGAATGGGATTTAGCAGAGAGCTTTCTAAATGGAGCTATTACTAGTATTTGTATGTTGTTAATGTGGCTAGTATGAGTCTGAGCGCCATTTCAATGGATTTTTGGTGCACCAGTATTAGTCATCACATCCTCAACTAGTAGATAGTAAAGAACTTACTGAACCAGGAACTTACTTAAACCATCAACTTACTGATTATATCCCCAACTAGTCTATAAAGGGTTAAACCATCAATTTGCCTGTCACATCTCAAAATAGTAAGTTAAGTGCTAGTTATCAAGTTACTTGACCATATCCCCAACTAGTAGGTAAAGTGCTAAACCATCAATTTACCATCTAGCCCGTGATATAGTTAAGGCATTGGTACTAGGAATCTATTATTTAATTGAGCTAGTAGTACCATGGTGCCTCAGCTCATGAACCTGGTTCTTTTCATGTTTCTGGTCACAAACTGAGTTGGGCAAGAACCTAACCAAATTCAATGATTAGGTTCAATGTCGACTTTATGGGGAAATCTGATTCTGTTTTCATCCAGTTTGGTTGTGACCAGAATCATGGAGAGAATTGAGTTCGTGAACCATCCAAGGTACCACTGTATCTCAGATGCAAGTGTTGGATCCTTCTTGCTCAAATTTCTTAGTCTCTGGATCAAAATTTCCTCACATACCTCTGGGCTCTTTGAAAAAACTGTTGAACCTCGTTATGGAATAAATCTCCAAGGCATGTTAAGAATAGCCTCTTTTACTCCAGCAAGGGCTCTGCAGAGTGTGGCTCGGGGGATCACTGTTGTCATGTAAGTATCCGTTGAGGAAGGGGCAGTTTCTGTAATGTGTTCAGACAGAAAGCCCAAGTTAGCTCAGGCCACTTAAATATCATAATACGATTACTTCCATTACATCAAAATCTATGTGGTCTGCACTTTGAAATAAATGAGGAGGAAAGTCAGGGCTCTATGAATGCATCTCATTTTAAACTAATAAAATCCATATAAATCCAAATCAAAATTGCCAGATGAGGAAAGAGCAAACAGTTTCTAGAGATTGTTTAAAAAATGCTTCATGTATTATTCATAATGAGACTTTTGCTGGATCTTATTTTCTTCTAAGCCCACTCTAAATGCTCCCACCGAAGAGGAAGCAATTGTAATTTTTGCATAGAACAACCAGACTTCACATACTCCACACCAATCAACGCCAGACTGTCTCAGAGAAACAGTGCTGGGATGGTTTGGGTGGTGCCTTCGCAATACAGCCTCAGGAGGCCCAGCAGTGCTGGGAATTGCACAACATCGTTATGCAGGGGAGGCTCGAAGCCCATGAGTTCGTGTCATTCATGTAGCACACCAAGTCAGTGTGGCAGAAGTTCCTCTTTTCCATGGCACATTAAATTAAAAACATAAACGTGGGGGCTGCTATTGGGAGAGTTCTGTTCTACACGGTGAAGGAATATGAAGACATAGTATTTGTGCTCAAGAAGCACACAATAGACCAAACGTGCAAACATAAAGACTTAACTAATAATGTAGGGAAGTTGATCAGAAACTCTATGTTAGCAGTCTAGACAATGCATGTTATAGATATTACAAGGGAGGAAGAGAACCCTAAATTAGAAGAAGACATCCCCCCAAATGTCAAGGCCAGAGTTGGGTTTTGATAATAGCAAGGCAGGGATGGTTAAGATGAGCTCCCAGAAGTAAGAAGGAACTATAAGCAAGGCAAAGGGTTGAGGACAAGCTAGATTAATTAGTAACAATTCTTCATATACATTCCACAAACTTGCATACCTTCCAAGTGCTTCACATACATGCCAGGTGTTTGCTTACTTTCCAGGTACCTTTGTATACATTCCATTGTTTGCACCTACTTCAAGCTCATTTTTTACATCTTGTTCATTTTTAGCCCATTTAATCAATGCATTTTAGATTTATCTGGACTCATTCCAATGAGGACTACAAGTAGCTAACATGTATCATTTTATTTTGCACCATCCATAATAATGCTGTAGAAAATGATTACGCACAAGATCTTACAAATGAAGAAACTAAAGCTTAGAGATACTGTTACTTGTTTCAGGTCACACAGAGCTGGGACTGGAATCCACATTCATCTGAACCTAAACTGGTGCTGTCCCTTTCATTCCTACAACTCAGCTCCACACTCTGTTTGGAATAGACACTAAGTGCAGATGACACTTGGGAAGGGTGAGAACTAAGAGTGACCACCCAGGATAACAACAACCTATGCAGAGCCTTAAAAAGCAGGTAGAGCAGTTTTCTTGTAAATAGAAGGAAATGACAACCATTGCAGATCTTCGGCAAGAGAATGACATGTTGGAGGTATTTTAGGAAGTTGGTAGAGATAAATTGGGAAGTTATAAAGCAGGGTAGTTAAAAGGCAAATAGAATAATTGGAAAGCTCTCCAGAGACTAATAGTGATAGTGCCCAATGTTGGCAACAGTGCTCATAATGATTCAGGACCACCATAAAGGTTTTACATTTATCAATTCATATAATCCTCCAGGAGACATGAGATAGGTACCATATTATCTCCAGCAGACAGACAAAGAAGCTGAGAATCAGAGACGGTGCATGACTTGCTCAAGATTATGTAGTAAAATGTAGAGCTTAAATTCAAGCACAGGTGGTTTGGCTTCAGAGTCTCTGTTCTTAACATCAGTGCCGTATTAACTAGGCATGGGTTATTAAATGCCTGGCCCAAAGTGATAGCAGTAGAAGGACAAAGGTGAATATAAATGTAGGAAACACTTGAAAAGATCAATCTGTGGAGGCTAGGGGTTTATGGATAAGTAACTGAAAGAAAGGGAAAATTAAAGGTCATTCTTTTTTTGTGCAATGGTTTATCCTATGTGAAATTAGATAAGTTAATAAAAAGAAGCCAGTATTGTGGCCACAAATAGTAAGTGCCATTTCAAGAAATATTGTAGTTATAAGCAATAAAATATGACATCCAAATGCCACTATTCTTAAGATAGTTGGAAAGAAAAACTGAAGCTCATAAGACAAGATGGGATGGTGGGAATTACTAGGGATGGAACTGCAGACTTAGGGATTATAAAGTTGTGGAATATTTGACAGAAATCCCAGAGAAAAAGTACAGATCAGAACAGTAGATGGCCCATGTCTAAAATTTGGTTAGAACCCACAGGGAAGAACATAGACTAGAGAAGGGAAAAAAACGACCATACTTAATCTCCCAAAGATAGCAGAGGGCATAATGATGAGAGATACAATTAATAAAGTCAAATGTCAGAAATATCAAAAAGAATAGGACTATGAAAAGTATATTCTATGTATTATGTCTGTGTTAGATTTCTGTCACTATAAGAAAATACTTGAGATAATCAACTTACAAAAAGAAAAGGCTTGTTTTCTCACAGTTTCAAAGGTTCTGGACACAATGGAGGGGCCCCCTTTGCTTCTGGGTTTGTGGTGAGACAGCACAACATGAATGGTGCTCAGAGTGGAGCAAAACTGAACATCTTAGTACCCAGAAGGCAGAGAGGAAGAAGAAGGGGCTAGCATCCCACAGTCCCCTTAGAGGACATGGCCCTGATTATGTAAAGGCTGCCACTATGCCCTCCCTCTTAAAGATCCCACCACTGCCCAATTATGCCAAACCAGGGCCACACCTTCGATATGCAGGCCTTTGGGAGCCATTTAAGATCCAAACTATAGCACTCTCTGTGCTACTAAAAGCCTTCGAAACCAGTTTCCAAAGAGTGGCAGAATCACAATCGACATAGTAGGGTGATTATGGAAGTAAACAAGTATATGACCCTAGAGAAACAGAGACAGCACCCTAATATTAGTGAGCAACCCATGTATAGTACACCACGATGTAAAACGACACAGTACTTTATTTCCACACTGTTGGCATGCCTGCTGAATGAATCCATGTCCTCCCATGGCTTCAGGGAATCCAACTCTCAAATGGCTTGTCTTCAGGGTCAGGCTTACCAGAGATTTCCTCCTGGACACTCCATAACATCTCAAATTCAAAATGCCAGGGATTCAACTGATTATTTTACCTCCAAGTCTTCCTCCTGACTGCACCTACCCATGTTAGTGGTCCCATCGAATCAATGTATAACCCCACAGTGACCAGAAGCAGAACCCTCCTTTTACCTCCCTCCACACAGGACATTTCATGATGTCCCATGACTTCTGTTCAGGTGACATCCTTCGTCTTTGCTCATTTCCAAAGGCATCGCTTTGATCCCGGTGCCCCTCCCCAGGGATGGTCAGTTAGTCACAGAGTCATCAAGCACATATTCACCGAGCACCCACGTGGCCAGCGCTATGCTATGAGTTGGAAATACAGGGAGGAAGAAAGCCAGGTTCCTGAATCATGGAGCTTACATTCTAGATAGACACTGTGCAAATTTATATAAAGTGTCAGATAGTAATTAGTACTGCCAAGAAAAATTAAGCAGGGGAAGGGGAAAGAAAATAGCAAATAATGTTTTGGGGAGGCATCTATGAAGACCAGAGAAAATGAAAGGAGAAAACAATATTAGTGGATGGTGGCAGAGCATTGTAACCAGAAGGAAAGCAGTGAAAAGTCCCTGAGGCAGGAATGTGCGGTGTGAGTTCAAGAACCAACTGGAGGATGATTATGGACAGACAAGTGAGGGAGGGGAGTGGAAGGGTGGGAAGTTGGGAGGTGACCACATGCTACATGGCCTCAGGCCATGGCAAGGAATTTGAATTTTATTCTAAGTCTGAAATAAGGCCATTGGAATATTTTGCAGAAAAGAATTCCATGAAATGTAAATCCGGTTAAAATTTTACAGAGGCCAGCTTCTGGGTGCTGGGCATAGAAAGGAATAGGAAGGCCAGGGCTGAACAGAGAAATCACTTAGGCCGCATTTCAGTAGTCAAGACAAAAGATAAGCTTTGGACGGCAGTAGGAGAAGGACTTATGAGCGGTGGTCAGATTCTGGGAGCCATATTATAACAGGGTTTGTGGACGGACTGGATGAATAGTGTGAGAGAAAGAGCATCTCAAGTAACACCTAGGTTCATCTAGATGAAGCAGATGCTATTAACTGAGATGAACTTCACAGGGCTGATCAAGGCTAATACGTAGCCATTGAGTTGGCAGTGGAGAGGCCCCTGAGGACTTGGCAGGTGTTGTTTCAGTTGGGTGTGGAAAGACAAGCTGAATTTGCACGTGCCCAAAACCTTCACTTTTTCCTTTAGGGCTTTTGCATCTGCACATCTTACATCTTCCTACAAAAGATACAGAAGATTATGCATGGTGTGACTGAAAATATGGCTCATGTTTGAATTTTAAATATTTACTACAATAAAAAACATATTGTCATTAATCCCCCTCAAAATACTCTTCTTTGCTTTGAATACACATATGCCATTTTTCTTGCAATTTTTTGAAGCAGTTCTGGAAGGCTTTTGTGAGCATCTCTAGTTGTGTGGTTGTAGCTCCCTCGATGTCCTGAAATGATTTAAAACATTTACTGTCCGTGGTCCCTTTGACTCTGGGGAAAATCTAGATGTCAAATAATGCTGGATCTGGTGAATAAGGTGGGAGAGGACACATTATAATATTTTTATGAGCCTGCTTTTCTCTTGGATGGTGCTGGGAGTGGCCTTGCTTGCATTTTTTCTCATACCTTGAATGACACTCATGAAAGAGGATTCCCAGAACTGCTTCAGAATGTGGCCAGAACAACGGGATAAATGTGTTCCCAGCAAGGAGGAGTATTTTGAGGGGAATTAATAGCAATGTGTCTTTCACTGTATTTATTTTTAAATTTAAACATTCACCATATATTTTGATCACATTCCTTACATTATGCATACACATGCTCACACTCCACTCAGTGTGAACTGGATGCCCTTCCACTCTGCTATCAGAGCTCGTAGGTGCACGGTGCCTTCACTCCCTGTTCATTGTCATTGTCTCACCCGAGGGACACTGCCTATCTTGCTCCAGAAAGCACTGTTCATGTATGTGGAGTGTGACTGATGGCAGTTGCTGTCAAGAAGCACACAACTCTACTTTGTGTAACCATCTTCAGCTTTGGGACGATACCATAGACTTCTAACCTTTGTGTGTCCATCCTCTTGGCCAGTGTGGGAACAGAGGAGATAAAATTACATAACGGTCAAAAGAAAATTATAAGACCAAGTTGCCACAACCATTTTCTGTCTCTACTCCCTCCAACATGCCTTAAATGTGGGTGTCTGTGGTGGACTGATATGGTCAACTTGAGCAGGAAGGCCCAGCTGACCTGAGTTGCTGTGGTTCTGGGTGTAGAAGGTCCACGTGAGGATTGTTGCTGACACAACAGAAAGGAGAGCGGGAGCAGAAGATAGTTGCGGCTGTTTCCCAGGAGAAGCTCTGCTGCGGCTGGGTCTCCCCAAGGGCACTTGGCTGTTCTCGTTGCAGGAGCTCGGGGCCTTGCTGTCATCAGGGATGGCTGCTGTTGTTTTGGGAGAGCTCTGGTCTTCATCACTGCAGCGAGCATCGTATCCTGGTTCTTGTACAGATTTCTTCAGCTGTCATCTGCAGACACAGATATACATGGGACAGTGCTGTGGGCTCCCAGCCCCTGACTGGATCTTTTGGGTCTCCAGTGCATAGACAGACATTCGGCACTCTTCCTGCATTTGGCTGATGGGCGAATATTGTAACTTGTAAATGTCCTGTATTAAATCTGCTCTCTTGCAAACCATTGACTCTAGGAAGGTAACTAATACAGTTTCTAAATACAAACAGTATTACAAAATTCAACGAACAAAAAGATTCAACACTATGTTTTTTAATTTTGCATGCTGCTATGTTGTAGGCACTGAACTATGTGTTTTCACATGGTGAACTCAATCGAATCTACAAGTTGGAGTGGTATTTGAGGACCAGTAATCTCAGGAACTCCATTATGAATTTCAATCCAAATCTCTCCTGAAAAGACAAATAGTGCAAACCCCCTTGCTGGAAAGCAAGTGTTAGTAGACCAACTTACACTTCTGAATACTTAAAAAAAAAAAAAAGAGTGAAATGAGGGGAATATGTTTTTGGTCACAGAACTTCCTTAGGTGTCATAGTCAAGGCACCAAAGAGAAAGGTGTGCACTGTAGCAAAGATTAGGTTATGGGAACTCATAGCACATGCCACTTAAAGTAAGATGGCTCTTCTCAAACTTCAACATGTGCACATACCCTGGAGCTCTTGTTAAAATTCAAAATCTCATTCAGTCGGTCTGGGGTTGAGTCTGAGATTTGCTATTTCTACTCCAAGTCAATGTTGGTGTTGCTGGCCCAGGGACACACTTGGAGTAGCAAGACTTGGTACCATAGCAAATAGTTACTTCTTAGCTCCATATCTAAGCTGAATTGGCAAGTTACATTATGCTTAGGATCAATTTCTGATAAAAGAGCATTAGATTTTATGTGTTGTGTCACATTACAGTCTCCAATTTAAAGAGGTGTGTGTGTGTGTATGTGTGTGTGTGTGTGTGTTTGCACACAAGGGACACATTTAATTGAGTCAATGCTAATGAGGCAGAGTTTATTTGGTAGAAAAAGGGAGCTGAGCAGTTTCCACTAAATCTGAGGTGCTGGCTTAGTAAAAGGTGTTCCTAGCCAGGACTGGCTCAAAACACATTTTATACCTAACACTATAACCACTTTTTATTCAATAAGTGATCTTGGTGATGTACATAGCCTCTCTCGTGAGATTTCCAGAGTTCCTTGAATTCAGCCAAGCTGATGTCTACTCTGTTATTGTGGTTATGAGCCCCACTGGATTGCAACAGAGTCTTATAAGGAATAGGATGAGTAGAGACAGACTAAAGGCAGAAATATGAGGCAAAGAAAGAGCTTAAACCCATCAAAAAAGAGCAGTAAGTGGGGATTAATAACCTGTCGTGGCAGGGCTGCTGAGCCAAGAGGCAGTAGTGGTTGAGAAAGAAGGGAAGGGAACTTATGTAACACAGGGATATTAATAATATCTACCTCACTGGGTTCCTCTGAGAATCAAACTCGATGAAATCTTTGAAAACATATTAAACACTTTAAAGGATTGGACCGAAGTTTAGAATTATTCTGAGCACTCTGACATGCTCTGGATGCTTCAGAAGGGAGTAAGTCATAAGGCAGGATCATAAGACTTGCATGCAGTTGGAAGACCCAGGAAACATTGCTTTGTTACTTAACTCTTTCTGAGCCCACGGTTCTTTATATGCAAAATGAGAATATGAAAGCAATAATGGGTGAATTCTTTGCAACAAATTCAAGTGGAAAAAGTTTTCACACAGCAATCTGTTTGCCTGCATGAAAGAGAATCCCTGACTAACAGGGTCCTAAATAAGTAGCAGGTACACAGTGTTTTTCTGATATGCGAGGAGGCTGGGGAGTGTCACTGCTGCTCAACTCAGAGGCTCAGCGGTGTCTTCCACGGTGCAGTAAGCTATTCTTAGCACACTGGATTTTGTCCTCTGCTTGTCATCACACAGTCACAACATGGGCGACAAGTTTTAGATATCATAGTTGTATTCAAGGAAAACAAGAAAATATGGGAGTGAAAGGTGACACCAGCTATGTGTGTCCCTTTTATCACAAAAGTAAATGTTTCCGAGAACTCTCCACCCTTCTCAGTAGACCTGTACTCACATCTCATCAGCTGAAGGCTGACTTGGAAATTCAGCGCTTATTGAGCTTTTCTTTTTTTCTCAAGAAACAGTGTCTGACTCTGTGTCCCAGGCTGCCCTTGAACTCTGGGACTCAAATGGTTTTCTTGCCTCAGTCTTCCAAGCAGCTGGGATTACAGGCATGCCCCATATTTAGCTCTCATATTTGGCTTTGAGAGTCTTTATAGAAGAGGTATATGGAGAGAAAAGAGTTAGGATGAATAACAAACCTATATTGCTGCTGCCAGACGGGATTCTTGGCACGTTACTTTAAATGAAGGCTCCATGACATTGAATGACTCACCGAACTTCATTGAGGAAAACTAAAAACAGAACCTTGGTTTGTGGACCACAAGTTGATACCACATGATCTGGTTCAAAATATGGCTTTAATTTTAATTTGTAATTCATGAGAACAACACAAATTATAACATGTCTCTTAGTACATGACAATTTTAGATTTAATTTCTACAAGGAAAAAAAGCAATAAGTAATAAAAAAGGTTTGAGCGCTTACTGCCATTATTCTCAGGACTTTGACATGGTTCAATATTCCGCCAAGACTCATGCAATGCTAAATAAAAAAATGTAATTGTATTGGGCCCCAAACTTCACCTGCCAAAGTATCCACTCCACATGGACTGGTCCTTGGCATCCGCTGAGTGCTGAATAAGAATTTGCCAACCACTTGATTAATAGCAAACTGAACCCCAAATCTGACACACTGTCTTTCTTCTGCTGATGAGACTGTCTTTTTCTTCTGGAGATGTCCATGTTGGAATCTCTGTGCTTCTGAGGTGTTTGATACAAGAATGTGGGCCCCACCCTAATAGCTGACCCTGATTCACAGGGGTTATGTTTGACAAGGTGAGGCCTCTCAGTTAAGAAGTGGCTGATACCATAGAGTAATGTAGCCAGTAACGTATCCAAAGGCCCTGGGAACTCCAGCACTTCTCACGGGGCTGCTCCATACTCCTTATTTTAAGCCTCATGCATCCAGTTTCCTTGTCCCACCATGAGACATAGCACTTCAGGGGCAACTAGTTCTTCAGAAACAACAATTCTCATAACAATTCTTATAGCATGCATCTCCCCTTTTTTTCCGGCCAATTATAGTCCTCCTCTGTATAGAAAGGGACTTAAAATCAAAATTCATTAAGACTAGGCCCCCAGAAAAAACACTCAAAACCTTCCCTTAAAAATATTTGATTTTCTGCTCGCCTCGCAAGCTTGAAGACCCTTCAAGTTCGATCCCCAGCACAAAAAAAAAATTTTCATCTTCATTAATAAAAAATGGCTGCATGCTTTTCAAGAGAAAACTGTAGGCTGGGGATGTAGCTCAGTGGTTAGAGTGCTTGCCTCACAAACATGAGGCCCCGAGTTCGATCCCCAGCACAAAAAAAAAAAAAAAAGAGAGAGAAAACTGCAGTATATATCCATCATTGGCATTTTAGATCTCAGCCCTGCAATAAAATACCTGCACAGACAAAACAATAAAACAAAATAAAGAGACGTACTTATGTATTATATCAAATGTAAAACCATTATAGAGAACAGTTCTCATAACAGTCTAATAAAATGGACTGGCATGATGCAAATGTTTTGATCTGCTGTAAGTGAATAAAATGGATGTTCAATGTTACAGAAAATGAACTCAAGTGACCAGCTGTAGCTGTTCTAATATGTCCTTTTCTGCTGCAATATTCAACTTGGTCTTCTCCTTCAATGTCAAACTCAGGACTATTGTAGAAAATCGAGGGATTTAGAGTCTATCACTTTTCCAAAACAAATCTTTATTGTGTGAAAAGTCATGCTTGCTGTTTAGCAGGGTACCCCGCCACGCAGAGCAGTGTGGCCCCAGGTCTGTCACTATGTCTCTGCTGAGTTTCATCCTCTCACTGCGCGAGTCCCAAGTCACTTGCACATCTGTCCTTGTTATGGATAAATAGCTTGCTGTTGTGTATTCAGTACTCTCCTCACTGCTATTTCTTCAAGGGCAAAAGCTACAACTTCCATTTCCCATACAAGTAACAGCCGAAACCTAATGAATGACATTGATCAAACTGCACATCTGGGGATCAGATCTGATATCAGTTCACAGCATCTGTGAAAATAATATTCCAACCTCTTGAAGATAGTTCCTGACAGATGTCGCGAGCTTTATTTTCTCCCACTTTCTAATGATATGAACCAGGTACAGTGTATAGAATTTTAAAATTTAATCGGGAAAAAGGAAGACATTTCAAATGGCAAGGCGTATGGTCTTGTGCTGATGTCTAACATTTCTTCAGGTGATTTTGCATTGATTTAGCACAACCTTGGCTCAGCCCCATTAACATACTCAGTTCTCTTTCTCTTTAAGTAATAAACAAAACAAAACAAAACAAAACAAACAGTTATTTGGGCCCTAAAAGCTGGCGGGGTATTCAGTCCAGACATTTTCTTTTTACATTCTTATGTCTCATCTGAGTCCTCCAAATCAAGTTTTGCACTTACTATGGGCTGGAGGAAGACTAACCTCCTAGCGTTATGCTCTTATTTGCAAGCTAACTTTGAGATCTTTCACAAAAGGTGCTATCACAATCCCCACATATTTTCTGCCAGGAAAACAAATTGCTCCAAAGAGTCAGAAAGACTTTAATGGAAATATGCTAATAAGCCTCTTTAGTGAGAAGAATAAATGAGAATCTATGGATGGGTGAATCTAGGACAAGCAGGGTTCACTGAATTCCCAAATTCAGTTTTTAAAGGGTTCAGGCATTAAAAGCAAACAAGAAGTCATATTTTTGGCAAATGTAAAGAAATTAAATTATGCCCAGTGGTCAAAATTCTGGATTCACAAAAGCTGAGTGGGTTGTAAATTTGGCAGTCGTGCTATTTAAGCCCCTTTTCAAAGAGGGAAAAAATGTTTTAAAAGGCTGAAAAGCGAAGACATCTTAGATGTTAGACTTTTTTTCCCCAAAATACTCTGATGAGCTGTGTTTAAAGGAATCAGAAACACATGGATCAGGCTTTGCATAAAACAAACATAGGTTTAAATGTGGAGAGAGAGTTCTGTACAAAGTTTGTTGAGAGCTTCCTCCAAACCCAAATATTTGCAAAGAGGATTGCGATGTTTCCAACACATCGCAAGTTTCCTATGTCTATTTTGATGGTCGGGTTTACTAAGAAATTGTCATTCACCTGTTATTTTTCTGGCCCTGATGCTGCTGCCATTTGCTCGAGATAGCCTGTCTTCCCCAAGTTGTAACCTGCTGTTCTCCACTAGCCTCATGCTCGTCTACAAAAGCAGACTGAAAGAGCAGCAGAGGAACGGGGCAGTCTTGTTGTACTGGGGCATGTTGCATTCCTGTACAGCATCTATGAACATGACCAGGTGCTTCCTCGATTTCCACAATGGCCATCTCTTGACTTTCTGATGCCTTTCCAACCACGTTGGCTAAATTGGTTTCATGTGCCCGTCTCTCTAGTTGCGTGGAAAGCTGGTTTTTCTCTGGCAATGGGTGACATTTTCCTGGCCTGGCGATCACATGCCTAGGGGGGTGCTACTTTGCAGGAAGGCAAATTCTGGCCAAAGGAGCCTGGCTGACATGCTGGGGCCTCAAATCCGCCAGACGCAGAGCACAGACAGACAGCAACTGGCGCCATGCTAAGCATTCCTACCCATCTTCAGCATTCCCAGTACATTAGGGTGAGTCAAAGGGCTTCTCTTTGTTTTCAACAAATGAACTTAGGTCTCAGTGATCTAAATGCTGCATTAGAGCTCAGCTAACTGAGGAAATGGGGATTTTAATGCAATCATCTAAGCTAAATAATGGGAGCAGGGAGTTTCAAATTTGACTGTGCAGTGAAATTGCCCAAGAAGCCAAAGAAAAAGATACTCATGCCTGCGTCCCATGCCCCAGAGCTTCTGATAGGATTCCTCTGGGTGTAGCTAGACAGCTGGGTTTCCAAAAGTCTTCCAGGTGACTTCACCATGTATTCAAAGTTGAAAACCTCACAACTAAGACCCAGGGCAGAATCACATAATGAAGCTAAGGGTTAGGGCAAGATCATGGAGTTCAAAACTGGCTGCACACGGTAATCACCTGAAATGACTCTTAAACTATTGTTCTAATGCTCAAAATCCACCCTCAGAATTTCTGATTCGGTTATGCAATTGTTTATTATAATCTAAACCTTATTCTACATGTGAGATGTATATGTATGTTATATATATGTATAATATGAATATATACAGTGTTCGTTTTCCATCACTGTGATGAAATATTGACATTGGTCTGTGGTCAGCTGATTCCATTGCCTTTAAGTCTAGCAAGGCAGAAACATCAGGGCTGGAGGCTGTGGTGGAGCAAAGCTGCTGACCTCATGGCTGCCAGAAAGCAGAGAAGGAAAGGGCCGAGAGAAAGGGGCCTAAGTCACGCTCCCATGATGGCACCATGATCCCCAGAGTCACGCTTCTATGATGACACCGTGATCCCATGGAACCATGCTCCCATGATCCATTCCCTTCATCAAGACACCTCCTCCTGTTTTTTCATCACTTCCCAATAGCGCCATCAAATTCTGATCTGATTAATGGATTAATTTACGGAAGAAGTCAGAGCCCTCGAGGTCCAATCACTTCCCAAAAGCTAATCAGCAACCAAGGCTTTGACACAACGAGCCTTGGATCCCAACCACGATGATATATCATACCTATTATACACAGCTATATAAACACATACAGACATATATACAATCGTGTATCTCTCAATGACGGGGACACTTTCTGAGAAATGTTTCTTTGGGAGAGCTTGTCACTGTGCAAACATCATAAAGTGTACTTAAACTATGGTCACGAGGTGATATAATCTTCCGGGACCACCATTTGTATATAGTATGTTGCTGACCAAAACATAACTCTGTGTGTGTGTGTGTGTGTGTGTGTGTGTGTGTGTGTGTGTAGATATAGAAGAAGCTGTAGATACAGATCATTGCAACGAGCCTATAGAGTGGGTATATATGATACCAATCTTCAGATTGGTTGGCAAAGATCCTTGCTTTCTGATACAAGGGTACAGTCTGCTCCCACACTTAGTCAGGGCTGGTCTGTGTGACCAAAGGAATCCAGCAGAAATGATGATGATGTGCAGCCTCGAGGTTAAGCCGCAAAGTGCACTGCAACGTCCATCATAGTCTCTTGGGTCGCGTGCTCTCCAAGATGGCGTTTCACATGGATTCTTAAGTCTGGAGAGAGGCCTCTGTGGAGGGAGGGTGAAGCTTCTCAGTAACAATACACATTTTGTCACCTGAGTGAGCTTCGGTGGAGGGCGCTCTGGCCTTAATCAAGCCATCAATGGCTGCAGTTCTGGTTTGGAGAGACCCTGAGCTGGAACTGCCCACACACAATTATCCTGAACTCCTGCCCAGGGAAGCCAGGAGAGACTTTAAGCCATTAAGGGTTTCAAGTGGTGACTTACATAGCATTAATACAGTATTATTATTATTCCCACTTCACAACTGAGCAAATCAAGCTATGGAGAAGGTTGGTAACTTAGGTAACTACTATAGACCTATTAAAAATACATCTGAGAATCAAAATTAATGACTTGTTTTCAAAATCTGTGCTTCAAAGAAGTCATTTATACTGAAGTCGCTCATCTATACTGTTAGGTGTCATTTGGTGGAAAAGAAATCACAATGGTGATAAGGAGCCAAAGAAAGTAGACTCATGCAATATTTTTCATGTTGTCTAAACATTGCTAATTGTTTCAAAATTATTAGACCTTCACAATGTAATTTTTTCCTTAGTCATCCTACAATCTTTTATTCCCTTTAGTTCCCAGCTTTGAAGGAGCTCCCAGAGTACCATCCATTCCAGTTCTGTAGCTTTTTAACTGATATCCTAAAACATGAATTATAAAGTCTATGCTACAAGTGGGTCAAAAGCCACTTACATCCAAATCCTCTTCTGCGTTAAAACTTCATTTAGGTTTTTGCAAATCTGAGAAGTAACCAGCTGGAGAATATACTCTCAAGAAAATCTCCAGGTGGTAAAAGGAAAAGACCAGGTGTTCAGGAGGCAGAAAGGTCTCCACTCTGGCCTCAGTTATGAGCTGTGTGATCTCTGGGAAGTGATTGGATGCCAGGAGCTATTCCCAGCACTTCTGATTAAATTTAATTCTGATTAAACTTCTGAGATGGGGCCTAGGCATGCCCTTTCACTCTCTCTGTGATTCAAACTGTGGCCAGAGTTGTAAATGACTGATGTAATCTTTTGAGTCTTAGTTTCCTCATTTGTTAAGTGGAGGTAATAATCCTGAGCTCTGGTGTTTTCTATAAGGATTAAGGATAAGTAATTAAGGCAAAACTCCAAATATAGTGCTCAACACATGGCTGGAAGGCAATGAGTGCCACCCATTAGTATTTGTGGGGTTTTTTTAAAATATGTTATATAAAAGTATACAGTTACTTAGATACATCTATTGGATTCTTTTCCCCAGAGAGACCTTCTTTTATATTTAGACATTCCTTCCAACCCAGACAGCAAGTAAATACACATCTAATTTTCTTCAAGTTTCTTATGATTTTACACTTACACTTATCACATCTATCTGGAATTTAGCTTGTTAAGAAATGTAAGGTGGGGTTAGGGATGGGTGTTTTACCACAAAGAGCCAGTTTTTCCCCTGCCATGCATTAAAAGCATTCCATCCTTTATCTATTAATCAAATCTCCTTAGTAATACACCATATTTGATTTTTCAGTTGTATACCAGCATCTATTTCTAGCATAACAACTCATACATAGATTGCTCTTTAATTCTAATCTTAACTTTTCACAGTCTTTAATTATTAGGGCTGTGTAATGGCTTTACTGTGGGTAAATTTTTTTTGGTGCCAGGGATCGAACTCAGGGCCTTGCGCTTGCTAGGCAAGCACTCTAACCACTGAGTTAAATCCCCAGGTACTATGGGTAAATTTGAATATTTATCCATCTCCTTATACCAGAAATTTCTTCCATAGTTTGAACTGAGGTATCTTTTTGAAATAGCAAATTCTTAACTTGCCTCAAAACCTTCAATACTTCCTCATTGACTAACTGGATCACTGAATTTCTCCACTAATGGAAATGAAAGGGAATTTATCTCCAAATGGAGAGAAAAGTTAGTTATTTACCCAATATCAAGGCAGTACAGTCCAAAGCAGCCCATCAAAAACCCATATTGTACTGAATTCTAATGTTACATCTTTAAGGTACAAGAAACTTTGCAATCTACATTCTAATAAATCTACTTTTTTCACAAGTAAAGCAACAATTCACTAGAGATGATGTGTGTTTATCCTGTTGCCTTAAAAACACTTATTCCCTATGTTATGTGCCCTTCTGTTTGGAAAGCAAGGACTTAGTGGAAAAACGCAGCTCTATGCTATGATGTGCTGGACCCTTTCTGATCTAGCTCCTCTTTATCTTGCAGGTTTATTTTTGACCATATTTGACATTTACCCAATGCCACCACTACAGCACAATTTGCAGCCCCTTAATGACAGGTCTGTGAATAATGAGATTAAGTGTGATGCTGCAATGGTTGACTTCTTTCAGTAGGGTATTTCTACTAAGTGTCTAGCATGAATTACATCACGCAATCATTTGATAATAAGTCCACAAATTCCTTAGCACTCTTCTCTTCAAAAGGTGGAACCTATTTTTCCTTCCCTTGAGTGAGGTCCCAATTAATGACTCATTTTGCATGATTAGAAAGGGGTAGAAATGATGGCATGAGACTGGTCTCATTGAGATTTGGTCAGAAAGACATTCCACTTCCTTTTTACTTTCTCTCCTGGGTTACCTGGGGGCCAATTGGAAACTCGAGTAGCCCTGGAAACAGATTCACATAGCAATGAACTTGGGCCTCCTGCCAACTTACCAGCCTTGGGAGCAAATACTTTGGAAGTGGATCCTCCCACCCTGGTCAAGCCTTAGATGACTACCCCTCTAGAGGAGTACTCAGCTGCAGCCCCCTGAAGGGCCAGAAGGAGAACGACACAGCAAAGCCACTTCTTAATTCCTGACTTATGTGAGACAGTAAAGTTTATTATTATTTTAAGCAGCTAGATTTAGGGTAACGGATATGCGGCAATAGATAATGAAAAGATTTTCTTTAATCTTCACAATAACTTGAGATAATTACCATTATTAATTCTCCATTCACAGAAGGGGAAACCGAGGTATAAGAGACACCTACTTCACCCAACCTCACACACTCTCTTGCTCTGCCTTGTCACACTCCAAGCCTCCAACTCAGCTTACTCTGTCATCTTTGTTCAATCTTAAAGTGTGCAGATGGTGCAAAACAAAGGCCGAGATAGCTGTACAAATGAGAAAAGGGTCTATGTGAAAAGTCAACCAAACCCCAGAGAAAAAGCAAAGGAGAGTGTGTGCAGGTCATTTGACTTTAGCCCCATATGAAACTGTAATAAATTATTTCCATTAAAAATTTATTAGATCCCTGGTATGTAGTAAATTCAGCATACAAGCATCTTGTTCTTACTGCAACCCTAAAGGGTACTTATTTTATTTTCATAATACAGATGATTACACTGAAAGATGTCAAGATACTTCACACACAAGGAACAAGTATATTTTATTGTAAGACTCTACCTACTTAAGAAAAAGTAGCGAACAATAGCAGAAGTGTCATAAAAGAGTTAATAAACATTGTGAGGGGTTATACTTCAGTCTTCAAAGTAATGAGAAGTACAAATCGAATAGCAGAGAATGCTCCCTCCCTAGTTTTGGCAAATAAAAATTATATATATCTAAGGCCTACAATGTGATATTCTGATACATGTATGCATTGTGAAGTAATTACCCCAATAAAACTAATTAACATACTCATCATCTCACATACTTATCATTTGTGTGTGTGTGTGTGTGTGTGTGTGTGTGTGTGTATTTACAACACATAAGATCTCTGTTTCTGGGATTCGGCTCTGAAAAGATCCCTTTTTATATGTTAGGTGCAAGTAATAAGTTGCTACAACATTTAAGAGGAACAATCTGCTAACGTATTTAGAAATATTTTTTAAAGCCGTGCTTAAAAAAAAAGTAAAAATAAAGACATATCCTTTGAGCCAATAATTCTTTTTCTACATATTTCTCTTAAGTACTAGTCAAAGAAGTCAAAAAATATTTACATACTGAGATGTTCAGTGCAATTCTATTTAGAAGACAAGAAAGAAGGATAAAATATAAGCAAGTTAAATATCTAACCAATCATAACGTAAATTAACATGCTCACAAAATAAAAGATTATGTAATTCTTATAGATGATATCTGGGGGAAAATATCTGACAGGTAGTGAAGCCAAAATATCAAGAGTTATTTTAATTATTACTGAATTTAGCCAAGAGGTTAATTTTACGTTCCATTTTACCTACATTTAGGGATCAGAAGTTTTACCAACATTTTACCTACATTTAGGAATCAGAAATGAAAGAAGTGCTCATTTCCTAGGGATTTCGTAACAAAGTACAACAAAGCAGGTGTTTTAAGACATTAGAAAGCTAGTCTCTTATAATTCTGAAGGCTGGAAGTTCAAACTCACGGCGTAGACCCAGACATGCTCTCCAGTGCTGTTAGGGGGGCTGCGTCCTTGCTTCTTCTGTCTGCTGGTAGCCTCAGGCATTCCTCAGCTAGTAGCAGCATCATTTCAACTTCTGCCTCTGTCTGCACAATGCTTTCTCCAGGTGTTTGTATTTTCATAACTGTCTTTTTATAGGACCACCCACCATATTGAATTAGGAGCCCAACCTACTCCAGTATAACCTCATCCTAACCAGCCGCACAAGCAATTACCCTATTTCCATATACAAGATCACATTCTGACCTACTAGGGTAAGATTTCAACATACGTGGGAGGGGGCACTCAATTCAACTCATAATAATATGAAAGATGTGAGATACAAGATATGATCATATATCTTGGCCCCTGAGTAGATGTGATAATAGATGCCTGCCCAGAGGTGCTCTAAGTTGCCCCCTCTCTGGCATGATTCTCCTGCATGAATCTGGCTGGCAGTTCATCCTCCAAAAGAGAACCGGCTGCTTTTGTGAGGGTGAGGTATCCACAGCTGCTGTGCAACTTAGCCAATATCCGTGCCCTTGCTGTGCCTTACTTTGGATTCTTCGTATCTTTGCTTACTAGCCTTTGAACTCTCAACTATTTAGATGAGAAGGCAAGACCTTGCATCTATTTTAATTACATATCAAGAAAAGAATCCCTACTTCTGCCTCTCACATTTTCAAAACGTGAAAGGTAACACACATAGCTTGTACCTTTAGGGCGTTGTAAATTTTTCTTCTGCATTGCAGAAAATTTTAGCAACATAAATCGCTTCATATGGAGGGAAACTTTTTTTAATGAACATCTCTTCCAGAGAAGAGAAAACATCTGAAGCTGTTCATAACCCATAGATACCGTTGGCCTGGTGCAGAGGTTGCAAAGATCAAAATGCATATTATGGGTATTAGGGCTATCAGACCAACCCTATCAAAATGGTATTATTTTCGGTTGATGTGGGGTAGACACTTTCCTATCACGTACAAGGCTCAAATGACTTGTATACTACTTTCGAAAATGCCAAGAACAATAGTCTGGGATGCATGTGAATAATGGCAGTGTTTTACAACACATTTAAGACCCAATAAATGTCCAAAGCTTTTTTCTTTAGAAAGCTTGGTGCATGGAAAGGCTATCAAATAAATTGCCTTATGGAATCTTTTCATGGTACTAGTATGCCAAAGTAGTCAAGAAATATCTGTAGACTTCCTCTACCACATATGAGATATGATTCAAACATACAGTGAATGTTTAAATCTGTTAAATAATCTAATGCACTAAAAAGCATATTGCCATTAATCCCCTTCAAAATACTCCTCTCGCTTCAAATACATTTATCCCATTGGTCTTGGCAATGTGTCTCTAACTGTGGTAAGTTTTCTTTAACTTAAATATTCACCATGTTTGCCAATTGCCCCTTTAAAATAGGTGCATATTCAATATAGTAGATGCAACGATCAAGGAGCTTCATTCTGCACATTACAGAATTTTTTTGGTTAAATATCGAAAACATTACCTGCTTTCTATTGTGTCCCCCTCCTGAGATAGCTTTATTGTTCCTATCTCATTTTAGGTAATGTGGACCCACCTCACAGCCTCTCAAGTGGAAAACTTCAGACCATCCAGCACCTTTAAGCTCAGCCCTGATCTCATTGATGTGCCTCATTTCCTACCACTCTTGCCTTACTTGGATGCTCCAATATCCAGAGTGTTTTGTCATTTCTAAAAGAGGTCGTAACATGTGCTTCTTCTTCCAAACCAGCCCCTCTCTTTAGAATGACTACCCTTTTTCATATCCAATAGTGGGCGAAAAAAGCCCTAATTATCCAGTTCTCTTTCACTCTCTGCCTTCTTTCCCAGACACCATTATTTGAACATTATCAAGCTTGACTATTTGTATTGAAGATATATTTACTGCATATACTCTTTTCTCTTGATGGAAAATTATAAAAAGGTGTTCTTCTTCCAATAATGCCATCCTAGGTAATTTAGACTCAAGAAGTGAATTTGGAACTACTTTGCCCTTGGCAGTAGCTTCTAATTCAAGCGAAAATTGCTGAGAAGATGAGCTAAGTTTTCAAGTATGAAGAATCAATGGGATAAAAATTAGAGTCCAGGCCTTGCAAGCTGATTGGGTCCTGGAAAACCACTGAGACCAGGAAAAACAGTGAATCAGAAATAGGATGAAACAGCCCAGCACCAGAAACTTTCCAGTCCCTCAAAAGCACATATAAATTCTACCTAAGGAAACATAACGTTATCCTCAAACTCAAAAAAATCCTTCAAGTTTTCATAAACAATGTCTAGCACTCAGCCCAGAACAACTAGACATCAAGCAAACAGGAAATGATTAAAGAAGAGGAAGAGGAAGAGGAAGGAAGAGAAAGGAAAGAGGAACAAGAGAAACAACATACAATAAATTTGGACTCACATGATAGTTCTCCAAATAGCTTATTCCATTGTTCCAAAAATATTTTAACATATGCTAATTTGTTTCATTTATACTACTAGTTTATCTTAGTTCATTGAAAAGGAAATTCTGTGTTACCATTTGTTTCTTCTTTGTAAGAATCTTTTTGTCTTGTACTCTGAGCAACTACTTTGAAAATGATGATACACAGTGTATTAACTATTATTATTCTCTTATTCTTTTGTTGTGAATTTTTTTTCATAAAATGAAAAAATTAAGAATTTTCACACAGTTGTAGAACCCTCAGAAAAGAAATCAGTAAGCAACACATAGAATATTACCATCGCTGAATTATCATTTACTATAAAACTAACTAGTATGATTGGAGAGAAAAACAAATTCCATGTCTCTAAATATGTGCCACTCAAATTAGAAATATTTAAAAAACAAGAGAAATGACTGAGACAGGATTGTGGTGAGTTCAAGTCCAGCTAGGACACATAGTGAGTTCAAGGCCAACCTGAAGTATATAGCAAGATCCTGTCTCAAAAAAAAAAAAAAAGAATAAATGAAATCTTTCTCTTTTACCATATGTATTTTTTATCATATGCAAATTAAAATTCCTCCAAACTACACCAAATTTTTGTTTGCTTCATACTTGTTATAATTACCTTAATATTTTTCAGAGCTTTGCTTTTTCAGTCGTAGGGATCAAGTAAGTGGCCTACCACCAAGCTCCACCACTAGCCCATTATTTGGTTTCCTTTTTAATTTTTTTTAATTAATGCACGTTTTCAGTACATAATGTTTATAATCATTTTAAGGGGTAGGTATGTGTGCTAAATATATAATAATTCTTTTTTTTCCCCTTCTCTCACCTCCATCCCCACTCATTTGTTTTTCTTAAGGCAAGAAATACAAGCTGCCTTTACCACATGAAGGAGACAGTCTGACTAACTAATCGATCTCTGAGTTAAAGATAAAATATTTTTATTTTGAAGTGATTGTTTTCCAGAGTAATACTGATTCATGTTCAAATTCATGTTCAAATTTTCTTTGCAAGCTGAGTAGTAATCATCCCATAATTCTTCTGCACACCTGAACTTGCTCCCTTTGCTCTTCAACTTCATGTTCTTTTTCCTATAGTCTTTTCCTGTTTTGTAGAATTCACTCTCATATGTTTACAAAACTGATGAATGGGAGATAAATTTTCTAAGTCTTTGCATTTCTGAAAATACAGAATGTGGACTTCTAGGATCTTATTTATATTGTTCTGAAATTTTATCTTAATGTATCTGGTTCTGCTTTTTTCTTTCTCTCTTTCTTTTGTAGTTTTTCCAACTCAGCACTTATTCTTAGAACTCTGATAATATTATAAATGTCACTTCTTACATTATTTCTTCTCATCATTTTCTCTCTTCTCACTTTAAGAATTCATATGAAACAGATAATTAGACTTAACTGAATTAGTCTTCCAATATTGTAATTTTTCTCCATTTTGCATTTGCTCCTCTTCCTATTTCTCCTGGCTGTTCTCTTGAGGTTTTCTCTCATTTATTGTCATATTTTACTTTTCAAGAATACTTTTTTTCTGAATGTTCCTTTTGTGACAGTACTACATTCCTATTTTAAGAATGTGGTATTTTCCCTACTCATTCTGAATGTAAAATGCAAACAGCAAAACCATTTTCTCTTCTGTTATCTCTTTTTTCTATCATTTACACTAGTTATCATTTATACCATTTATTCTTACTGCTGGTTTTCATGAAGTTCCTGGTGGTCCTTCCTCCTCTGATTATAGTTTTGAATGAAGAGTGTGTGTTGTTTGATGGTAGGATGGTCGAGCTTTCTCTGCCCCTGCATCAGTAGCTGTTTGAACCCCTTAGGAACTCTGCCAGTGCTTCCTACTACAATAATCAGAGTATGTTCCTATAATAACATTTTTATGTTGTACTCATTATATTATAGTCTTATTTCTCCCTTATGTGATGAATTTGTCTAAAGCAGCAATACTGTCTTCAGTTTTTATGGCTACCACCGAGAAAAATACATGAGTCATAGTAAAGACAGTCAATTTAAAAAACTAAAGGAAGAAAGAAGGGCTGAAACAGCTGGTTACATAATTTCTAGGAAGCTTTCTAAATGCACTAAGATTAATGCTTTGGGAAAATTAAGTATAGTAAATTCCTTTTATAATGACTTACCTTCGGTTATTTTCTCTCTCTTTCCTTTTATTTGGTGCTGAGGATCGAACTCAGGGCCTTGCACTTGCTAGGCAAGCTCCCTAACCACTTAGCTAAATCCCCAACCCCTATTTTTTCTACTTCTGTTGCATAGAGAAAATCATGTGACCTATAAATCGGCATCCAAGAGGATCAATAATCAGAAAGCAGGGTCCTCCAGAAGATCTGTGATAATATTTTTTCTTAATTAGAAGCATGAAAACTAAAAATATTTTTAAACCCTAATCTGATTCCCCCGTTGATTTTAATGAAAAACTATTTTTAAATACATTAAGATAGAAAAATCTCAAGAATAGTTTTCTTAATCACACAAATAACCTCATCCCCCCCCACCCCCGGAACATTTTTAGAGACCGCAGATTGTTTTTAGCGGACTTCTGTAAATAAACCATTTTTTCAACTGCATAAAAAGATTTCTGGTCATAATGACATCATTATCATTTCTTTTAAATTCTGCTGAAATATTGATGCTCATTAAGAACAGAGAGGGTGGGGAGAGAGAACTAATGGCCATATACTTGAAGAAACACAGTCTTTAAACTGAGACCCTACAGCCCTGCCCAGGAGAGGCCTTCATCTGCACTATTTATTTATTTGGTGCTGGGGATTGAACTCACAACCTTGTGCCTGGTAGGCAAGCTCTTTACCAGTGTGCTAAATTCCAAACCCTTTGCATTCTTTCTTTTTTTTTTTTTTTTTTTTTGTGGTGCCGGGGATCGAACTCAGGCCCTTGTGCTTGCAAGGCAAGCACTCTAATCACTGAGCTAAATCCCCAGCCCTCTTTGCATTATTTCTTTAGTCACCAGGGAAGTATCTCTGGTCCCAGTCTTGTCCCTTTCCACTCATGCTTTCCTAGCTCACCAGAGTAACATTTTCTACTTGAAAAAGACTGAACTCTTCATGTAAAAGATGAGGGAGCTACAAAATAGATTTAGAGAAAAGAATAGGCCTTAGTTTAGACCAATAACTTTCAAACTATCATGCATTGGAATCACCTGCTGGGTTCTTTAAAACATAGATTTGTTTATTTTATAAAACACAAATATAACTATGAAAACGTTCACTCTAACATTTCACAAACAGATTGTTACTTACTTTATCCAGAAAATAGTCGCTTTACATACTATTTCACCAACACTCCAATGATGGCCAAATGTGTTCCACTGTCCAGTTTGAAGAGCTGCTTTCTACGCTCTTTGCAATTCTTTTGAGAGAAAGGTGGGTTGATACAGCAATAAAAGAATTGCAAGAACAAAGTAATTATTGCTTTCAAAAAACTCCTCAAAATACAGCTGGTTATGAGAGAAGAAAATACTTTATCAGAAAAGCAAATACTACATGCCATTTATTGACTTTTTAAATGGGTGAAACCAATAAAAATGTATTAGAAGATACATTTTTAAAACTCAGTATATCCATCAATCCCTTTATTTTTCCTGTGGAGATATGTACTTATTGTAAAACGAACACTTGATTTTTTTATATAACTACATAGAAAAACAGTAAAATTGCAATAAATAAAACATACACACACACATTGTTGCTTTCAACTTTGCTCCAAGTTTCTGAGTCAACACATCTGGGACAGGACCCAAGATTTGGCATTTCTAATATGTCAGGGGATGCTGATGCTTCTGAAAGAAGACTACATTACACACATCAGCGCATAAGGATTGTAGGTGGAGCAGATTTGGACAAGAGCTGAGAGATGGAGGAAGAGGGGAGGGAAGAGAGAGAAGGAAGCACAAAAAAATTTAGATGTGTTATGTACATGTACCAATTCCCCGCAATGAACGTAATCATTATATACAGCAAAAGGATACTAATAAAAATAAATATTAAATAATCCCAACTGAGTTCTCTAAAGGAATAATAGATTCCTAGTAGACCACTGATGCACCAGTGAGGAGCTAGAGAAAAAGGCCAGATTTCAAGATTTGCATACATATAAGAAATACTTTATATAAACTCATAGGGATGAATAAGGTTGCTCAGATAAAATGTATAGAGTGAGAAAAAACAGAAAACAGAAGAAAGCAAACTAATCTTAACGAAATATTTCCACCACATCACTTTTTTGAACAAAAACTAGAATTCCTTCCTATTTTTGGCTCTGTGGATCTAAAACCCTTTCATCTAAGACCTAGAATCTGTAGTGCTCTTTGCAGATGTAATAAAACAGTAAACGGTATGTTAGGAACATTTTTGCCACTGTGAAATAATCATAGTTAATGTCTGCTGATTGTTTCTTCTGCACCAAACAGTATTCTTTTTTAGTTTTCATATTTTTACTTATTTTAGTACATGTTCACCATACATGATGTTTAAGTTCCTCTTAGGGAGTAGGTACATGTGCTTGACACATTTAAATTCTTTTTATTCCCTTTCCCTTTCCCTCTCCCCTCCCATCTCTATATCCCTTTCCCATTGGCAAAGATCTAACTCCCTGTTTCCTGTTGTCCAACTTTTATTTTTTTAATTATTTATACCTTGAGTTTCTAATGTAAGAGAAATTGTGCAATATTTAAGCTTGTGTGTTTGATTTATTTCCCCTTATATCATGATCTCAAGTTATAACAAACACTATTCTAAAAACTAGTGTTAATCAGCTTCCATTACTGTAACAAATAGCTAGGTTAATTCATTTATAAAGAGCAAAGGTTTGTTTTGGCTCACAATTTTGGAAGTTTCAGTCAATGGTTGGGTGGTCCTCTCCCTCTGGGACCATAGCAAGGCAGCTCATCATGACAGGAGTGCGTGGTTGAGTCAAACTCCTCACCTCATGGGAAAGGTGGAAAGAAGAGAGAAAAAGAGAAAGAAGGGAGGCTGCAGGGGGGCCCACATCCTCTTCAGGGGCACACACTCAATAACACAAACCTTCCCAGGAGACCCCAGCTCCTAAAGGTCCCACCAACTCCCAGTAGCACCTTGCTGGGGACCAAGCTCTTAACACGTGGGCCCTTGGGGACATTTTAGACACAAAGTGTAGGAACTAGATCTATAAAGATAATGGACTACCATGCACATTTAGTCCCGTGGGGTCGGTATTATTACTAACATCATCATTGTCCTCTTTTTGCACCTGAGGAAACTGGAGACAGACCAAATAACCTCCCCAGCGTGGCACGCTGATGAAGGCCAGTGCTGGGTTTCTATTCAATCTGTCACTCCAGGCTCCGTGTTCTTAGTCATTACCCGGAACAGCTGCCACATCTGAGGAATAAATATATGACGTACACCACCAAAAACGTGAAGCCCTAAGCACACGCCTGCCTTTAAAGTGAGGGCAAAGAAGCAAGTTGTCAAATTCCAGACGATTCATTGGCTCGTTGCCTCTTAATGTCTTATTAATTAAGCAAGACAACAATCAGCAACAGTCACCAATACAAAATTTATAGATTTATAAAACAAAAAACATTTCGAATAAGATATTTTATCTACTAGCTTACTTCTGTATTTTAATTGAACAAACAAATACAAAATTGCATAGAATAGTGCCAAGCCCCGTTTAATACAGGTTCTCACAGCCCCCGGAAGCACAGTGCAGGAGTCCAGAGGCCGCCTCTGCACATGCGCCGTTCCACCGTCACCTGATCGCTCCGCAGGGACCAGTTCCCGAGAGGCCGCGGCTCCATCCAAGAAGGGCTATTTTTGTTTATTAGCTTTTCATGTTACTTTCTGTTTCTTTGTTTGATAACACGATTGTTTTTTTACTGTCCCATGAACAGCATGGCTTCTTTCCAATATTTGCTGGCTTCAGGCTTGTCTAGCATGAAATTTATCTCCAAGATCAGAGGAGGTCTGACTTTCTCCTGAAAACCTTGCAGGTGGCTCTTGTTCCTAACTATGTATCTCTTCCCTTAAATATTATGACTCTGACTAAGAAGTTAGATATGATTGGTTAACTAGGTCACTTGTAGAAGTCATCTTTCCATAGCAAGATGGGAAACGTCCTGAGCATCTGGACCAACGTTTGCTTCTTTATACGCAAGAGTCATGAACACCAGGCTAAGTATAAGCTCTTCTGGTAATTGTAACTCTTTAATTTTTCCCAAGAGGATGAAGTTGATTTTGCTTCCTTTGATCTTGCCAAAAATCCAGGAAAAAAGAAAAAAAGCCATCGAAATCCAATTACTTACGGAAAAAAAAATAAAGTAAGTGTCAAATGCACCTTTATCAATTCTAATAGGACATTTAGAATATTTTTTTATTTTTTTAGGACGTTTAGAATATTTTTAGACAGGTGAAACAAAAACCATAGTCTGTCATGTCTTAGTTACTTCTCTTGTTCCTGAGACCAAATACCTGACATCCAAAGTAAAAGCAGAAAAGGCCTAGTTTGGCTCACAGTCTGTAGCGGTTTTAGTTCGTAGATGGCTGGCTCCAAGGCGGGGTGGCATGGCAGAGAGGCATCGCAGGGAGAAACAGTTCTGGGCAGGCAGAGGGCAGCAAAGTCACGAAGAAGCAGCAAGCAACAAGCAGTGACCCTCTTTCTGTCCTTTACATCTTATCCAGGCTCCCTGCCCTGAGGGAGCAGTCACACCCTGCGTGGGGTCACCCCAGCATCACATTCTTGATCCCAGCAGCACACACCCTAGATCCAGTCACCTCCAAAAAGCCCCACCTGTGACCACGTGAGGCTTTGGGGGAACATCTAGGTACAAGCCATAACAATCATGAAACCAGCTTATAACAAATACATGGTTTCTACACGATATTTTATGTTATTAAAAGTATTTTCAAAAGGAGAAATCCAAATACGTATGTGAATAAGAGGCCCAGAAAAGTGATTTTACTTTCCGAAGTAGAAAAGAGACCAAACGGAATTTTGTTCATCTATTTAATTTTAACAGAATCGTAATCATGTTATGTCACTGGATCTGGATTATTTAAGGGTCACTGGAATTTTATGCTAATAGAAAATATGGCACATATGGTGAACAGAAAATGGAGAAAATTTATGTTTACCAAATGTTACACAATTCAGTCCAATGCCCCAAATTCTTCCTTATTTCACTGTAGTAGAAAGGCCTGCGCTAGATGTTCTCAACAATTGTCAAATGTTACAGTCACTGTGTCTTTGTTAATTCTGACCTAGAGTTTCTGAGGGGTTCGTTTGCCTCCTGCTGTTTCTTCTTATTTTGGTAACTATTATGTTGAAAGTATTTATGCTTCAACTGGAAAAATAGAAACAAGAAGCTGAATGATTACCAATAATCTTAAAGATGTGCTTTGTCATTAAAAAGCCACCTCTTTCAATCATGTTTCTTTTCAAAATTCTATGGCTTGTGCACATCCTCTTCCAGATTATCTTCTGTGTTTCTGCTTACATTTGTGATTATCTGAGAAACAGATGAAGCAGCAAAAGTAGCTATTAGTGTTGGTTGATTTCCCATGAGCCAGCAACACATGATTAAATACGAGCGGTAGGAACACATAGGTAGACTGTTTCTTCAAACAGGACAGTTTAAACCTCACTTCTGTAATGAAATCTTTCTAGTACCACCATCTAAAATACCTTCTTATTGATCTGAAATCCCAGATCAGCAGCAACCACTGGTATTTAAACATTAATTTGCTATCTACTATGATTCTTCAGGAGCTACTTTAGATGTGGGTACAGACTATCTTTAGCTTCTTGGTATTGAAATGTTTTAGTGTAGTGGCTTTACTGAATACACATAATTAATACAGAAGTTTAGAGGGTTTTAAACAAAAGTTTTGTTTCAGCCAACAGACATCCCTACAGACTGGCAAATGAGTTTAGAATTCTTTAACTGAATTATATGTTAAATGTATGGGGATGCCCTAATTTAAGGGAATCATAGGAAAATAACATCTTAGACCTGGCATTAAAAATCCATGTAGTAGTTTCCTGCTCACATAAACATATCCTTCTAGAATATTCTTGAAAATGGTCATTGAGCCTCCATCAAAAACCTCTAGTGAAAGAAAAACAGCTATTTAATTAGAGCCTGAAAAATCCCTACCTTTTTGTGACTTTTCTATAAACCAAAACATTATTTCCAACCTATTTTTTTTTAAAGAATCTGGCTTTTTCACATATTTATTTAAATCTACCCGTTTTTGGAACACGGACTTCATTGTACCTGTCCACATACTTCTTAATCCAGTAAGTTTTCCCGAAGCACTGAGAAAAGTTCAAAAGTCTTTTGAACAACTTGAGATTTATAGTTGCCAGTTAGTTGTGTGACGGTTAGTCAGCACTCAGACAATACCTACAGTAATCCTGTAAGTGCTTGTGGCCTCTAGAAGTAAAGGAACAATATCCTTTCTTGGCAAGGCATCTTGGTTAGCTCTGTGGAGCCACAGGTAGAATGCAAATTTGGAAAACTGTGCCGCCAATATGCTTTGGCTGGAGAAAAATCTGACGTGAGATGCTTATCAGACATCCTTTTATTGTCTCCTTAACAATGGAGAGCCAGTCCACCGGCAGCCATTTTGGCATGCCGTTCAGGGCAGAACAAAGGTGCCATGTATCAGTGAGAAGAAGAATTCAGGAATGCATCGTGGTTAGCACCCAGCAGGAAGGTGACACAGAAATGTCTGGCTCGCGTGAAACAGCCAAGACAATGTTGAAGACAGGATCCAGTTTTTGCTCATCTTGCTTCCTCTGTTCGTTTTAAACCATTTGAAAAGGGACCTGTCCTGCTTTATAGTAGTCAGGACGCCATCCACCCTGACAGGTTTGTGGTACTGTTACTGTTCTGGCTACAAAGCGGCTTAAAGGGATATTTGTTCCCACCGTAACGATTTCATGGCAACCCTATCAGGAAAGTTGAATGAGGACGAATGGAACCTGGGAAGGATAAGGGGCTCTCAAATCAGGATACGCTTTGGTTTTGATACCTCTGTGGTGCTAAAGCATCCTTTCAGTTTAAAAACAAAAATCTCTCATCTATGAGCACTATCCCAAAATTAGGTTTGAACTCTTTGCACATCAGGCCTTGGAGGGGAGCAGTAACTAAACCCAAGCGTGATGTCTGTGTGTCGGGCAGGCTACACACGCCCTCTTCTACATCCCATTACCTTGAACTCTCCTATAACTTGATACTGCGCTCGTGCGATGCTTATGGTGGAGAGGCAGCATCATTTGGCATTGCTTTGTCGTGAAAATACTGAATATTGTAGAACCTGTATGGTCTAGGTCACTGCAAATGTGGCCTCCAATACAATGGCGAGATATGGTAGACTTGATACATACAAGGTTGCAGGTGGTAAAATGTGGCATTCTTTTGCACGTTAAATTTATTATATAGAGTATATATTTGTATGTATATATACAAAGGATGACCAAAATATAAGGTTAATGGTTTAATTTTTTAAAGATATTACAGTAAAAGACACATTGCCATTAATCCCCCTCGAAATATTTCTCCTCCCTTTGAGTGCTTTCATTCCCATTGTTCTTGCTACTTGCAGTTCTGAAAGTCTTCTTTCGTGAGTACTTTTAGTGGCTGCCTCAATGTCCTGAATCAATTCAAAACATTTGAAGCAGTTTCTCTCAAATTAAAACGTTAGAGTGTGTCCTCATCCACTTCATTCTCTGACCGTGAGGTTCTGTGACTTCTAACTCTTCCCCAAGGTCAAAATAACCATGAAAGTAAATAAAATGTCTAAAATTTAAACATTCACTGTATGTTTATCACACAGTGAATGCTACCTAAAAAGTGTAGTAACTACATAAACCAGTGATTAATTGCCATTGACAAGTATTCTATGTTACACAAATTCAATCAAATTCAATGTGCTCTACTTTCATATGACAGGCAGAGCGGTAGGGTGGTTTACATCAACATCATCACAAATATGTGAATACTGCCTTGTGCTGTGACATCAAGATGACCCTGATGTCACTGGATGATAGACGTCTTTCGGTTCCATTATAATCACAGGTGACCACTGTAAATGTGGTCCATCCTGGATTGAACCTTATTATGCAAAAAATGACTATATTATTATTTTTGTACCTATTTTATAGAGGAGAAAAACAGAGGCACAGCTTATGTAGGAAACCTACCCATGTACTTCCCTGGGTTGGGCCAGATTTTTCTCTGAAAATATAAACAAATGAATGAATAAATAAATAAATTCATCAGGGATCTTTGTTGGAAGTTTTGCAACCCACAGCTGGAAGCAGCCAGTGATGGTTTCTGGTTCAAATTCACACCTTTCAACAATTCCTTCTGGAGTGGACCTTATCCAGGAAAGAGCAATCTTATGACTTCAGGGAATCTGGGAAAGCCCCCTCACCTCCAGATTACATGCTCCCCCTTTTCCAGGGGACGTGACCACCTCTCACCGTTTGAGAAGAACAGAAGCAGGATAATTCCATTTGGAAAGGCAGCGGTCAGCCAAGTCTGTACTCACATGTCAGGCTTTGTTGAGAGCAAGTGTGAGTCGGAAGAAAGTCAGAAAACTTGCAGGAGCTTGAAGGGGCTGCAGAGAGCAGAGGAGACGGGAAGAAGGAGGAGATGGAGGAAAACCTCACAAATAACTCGTTCTGACCAGGCAGCCTGGCCCATCACGGGGCTCTTGTCCAGGGCAGGAGCAGCCAGGGACACCCTCAAGTCTAGAGCCCTAATTAGCCTCAGAGCCTGGCCCTGCAACCACCCAGCCGGTGGTTCAGCCCACTGTCCCTGTGGGGCCCACAAGATCATGAGGCCTCCAGGCCACTGCTTCTCTCACCATGATCCTCTTTCTGGAAGGAGTCATATAAGTGGCCGGGGCCAGAGGACATTTGACAGGCAAACCGTTTTTAAGCGGAGAGGGCCAGGCAAAGCCCTTTCAGTTGTTGGAATTCATATCCTCCACCCCATTACATAAGTCCCAGCTAATTCTTAAAATTTCCAGCAGCTCAGGCTCACAGTGCCTGGCTAGTGGGTAGGATTCCTAGGTTTTCTCCTCGGGCCTAGTTAGGAATTTTCTCATAATCACTAATTTTCTGAAGACAGAAGTTATTAAAGAAGGTCCAACCACTTTTCTTTGTTTTTAAAACTCTAAAGCTTCCCCTGCACTTCTGTGGAATATGGATGTGTAGGAAAGGAAGAGGAAAATTACTCCTTGGAGTTGAAGGATGGCTTGCAAAAGGAGCAATGAAATGAAAAAGGACCAGCAGAGAAGCAAAAGATGTGGTGGAACCTGGTGACTTCCAGGACAGTCCTCTACTCCTCTCACTACCCAGCCTTGGAGCAAGAGACAAAGATGGAAATGCAAGGCAGAGACAAAGACACGGGAGGAAAGCTTCCAGCCATTTTGCATCCTTCCCACGCAGCCTGAGTCATCTGCCCCGGCTCCGGCATGTTCAGCAGTGCTGAGTGACCCAGTGGATTCGTTTCCCCTTTCAGCACTTCACGTTGATCGAGAACCTTCTGGATTCATGGTGATGCCAAGGCATAAAGGCATAACCAGAGACAGTGTGGCTTGCTGACAACACTGATTGTAAAAAGGAGAGACGTTTCCTGAGTTCTTGCAGGCAGATGACAGTGCCAAACTACAGGTTTCACGTAGAGCCACTCGGTACTAATCCGGTAAGTCCGGCGATGCAGAGCCCCTAGTCATAAACCAAGAATCGCCTTGAGTAGGGTACTACTGACAATGCCAATCCCATTTCCAACAAAATACTGAGTTTCTCAGCAGCTCTCTCTGACTCCAGTGGGAAAGGTAAACATAACTGATACTTAGAACTCTGTTATTGTTTAGGCGATTTTCACATTGGCGCTCATCAGTTTTGTCTTGGTTGACAGAGTTTTTGACTGCTGTCATTCCTGTTTTTTAACATTTTTTTTAATTTTTAAATTTTATTTATTTACTTATTTATTTTTGCACTGGAGATCAAATCCAGGGCCTTATTTACACAAGCTAGGCAAGGACTCTACCATGGAGTTATAACTCTACCCTTTTATCTAGCTTTATTATGACCAAATGAATATGACATAGTGTGTGGGAGTGGTTTTGTGTGTAGTACATAGTGATGCATTTTCCATAAAGTTTATTTGTGGCCTATAATTTTACACTCCCCTAATTAACTTGTATCTCCTACTATAGCGCTACAGCACACAGAAATCCCCAACATGTACTTTTATGGTAGCACCTTCAGGTAACATACACCATCGGTAAATTTGTTCCTTTTAAGTAATTTGCTGCATTTCACCAAAATAAATTTTAAAACATTCCAGTGCTTGCTCTAGGCTTACACGGCAGCCATGTGATAAAATTGGGCAGAAATTCTATGGTTTTCAACTCAAAAATTCATGGTCTGTTGTGTGCTTAGACTTGAAATCATTACTGTAAGATCATCCGGTTTTCACATAAAGCAGGTGATTCTTATATATTGCCAAAACACAATAATGTGTTTGGTTTTGTTTTCTTCAATTTTATATGGTCAAAGCATTTGTTTTCCCACTGGAAAGTGAGTCATAGGCTTTTTGCAGCCTAACTAGGACTTGTTCTAAAAAATTTGAGGCCTTCAGCCTTAAAGTAAGGTAGAAGAAATCATTTTTTAAAATCCCTTGCTTGATTTGATGATTCTTACAATAAGATTGTAGATACCACGTGCAGCAAAACTTCGGGCTGTGCCTTCTCCCTTCTTCCTCTTCTATACCCACCACTGTCACCCTACTATGGCCTGAGCTGCTACCCTCTATCTTTCATCTTGTTCCAACTACTCCAAAGTCATATTGAGGAGAATAATTACTTTAAATTTTAATAATATTTTAGTCTAATTATAAACATATTATCTGTCCACATTCAAAATTTTAGAAAATATAGCAAAACCCAAAGGCAGAGATATTAATGACCAGTCATTTTACCACTTACCCTTGGTACACTGGAATAGTTCATGAGTCCTTACTGTAAACAAATACAGGCATAAATATAGATTTTTTTGGTTGTAAAATTAGAATCATTCTGTACCTGCTGTTTTGTAAGGTCCTTTTCCTGAGCAATATATCAAGAATACTTCTCCAGGTATTAGATGTTATTTTTGTACAACATCATTTTTATGGTTGCAAAATAAAATAAACTACGATATAAATATATCAGAGCTTATTTAAACAGTTCTCTTGGGTACAGGATCTTATTATTACAAAAACAATTTCACGTCATCTCGATAGCTAAATCTTTCCCTTCATTCAGATCCTTTTTTTACAATTAAATTCTAGAAGTGAATCATTGTGTTGAAGATCATGAATATTTACTGAGCTTTTGAAACATACAGTCAAGTGTCCTTTGAAAGGGCATCTGTCCTTTTTTGTGTTTTAAAGAGAAAGTATGCCCAGTGGCAGAAAACCCAGTTTCCTGCCTCGGCTGGAAAGGCTGTCCTATAGTCAGGCTGGAGAAGAACTGGGGGGGGGGCCTGCTTCATGGAAGCAATTCCAAGGCTACGGCCTTGAACTATAAGGATTGTCTTTACCTTGTACCCACTGTTGGGAACTAGAATCCAGAGGCAATGGCATTGGGTTTGTAGACAGGATGTCCGAAACAAGGTGAGAAGCAGAATCCCATTCAGAGCAGAGATTTGTTCCAAATAGGCAGCTCTCTTACTGCCGTTCTTTGAAAAATGTTCTCTGAAGAACGTTTAGAGACAGCACGTTCTTTACTATTCAGACTGGAAAACATCCCAGAAATTATACAGCCTCTTAGCCAGGTTAAAGAGGTAGTTTGATGGAGGTGAATATGAACTGGGATCAACTTTTATTGCTTGCTATCTGTCTAATTTATTATTCTCACCTAATAGTTTCTCAGGGGTGGGTAAGGCTGAAGTTGCGACTTGTTCAGGGGTAATCTGTATTCATTTACCAGCAGTCACATGGCTTGTTCTACACTTAGACTTTTGACAGAGGCAGGCGAAACATGTTTAGTTTTCTTTCTATCATGAGAACTTTCATTTATTTCTTGAGAGCTTACTATGACAGAGACTGAGGAAAACATTTTACATATATTAGTTGGCTTAGTCATTAAAATAACTCTGTTCAAGGTTCAGTTATTCTAATTTTAAAGATAAGGCAACGGGACAGAAAGAGGCCAAGGAATTTCCCCAGAGCCAAACAACTAAGGATTGGTGGACTTGGGGTCTGAACACATATCTGTCTGACTTCAAACACGATTTCAGTTTATTACAATATTGTAAAAGGAATTAGAAGAAAAATACCAAGAGTTCCCAGGCAAAAAATGTTGATATCCATGATGAAATAAAATACATTCTGTTTCCTCAAGAGTATGAAGCCCTTAAACTTATTCCTGATTTATCAGTTTAGAAGTCTTGTGCTGCTTCAGTGAGATCTTAGACTCTCAAATCCATGTTAGGATAAAAATATTTTACCACTTAATCCCAAGGTTGACATTTGGTCATTTTGCCCAATATTTCTTAAAATGTTTGACCTCTATAATACATTTAGAAATAAACTTTATATTGTGATGCAATATGCATATCCACACACATATATATGAATCAAAATCTCAGAGAGTGATACTTCTTACTACAGAGAATGCACTCCGTTTTCTGTTCTGTTTTATTTCATTTTAAAATGCCCATTTACAATTGAAGAAGCTGATTTTGTGACCTACTTGTTGGAACCTAGGATTCAATGCACTCTGCTGCAGATAAGGAGTCTGATTAATAGAAAGCATTTGCTCTGGGCTTCCTGAGAGGGTCCATTGTCATCCACTTCTGCTCTCCATCTCTTCCTCCCTGGTGCTCATCCACCAATAGTGGAATCCATTGCTTTATATCACATATTTTAATTTCTCAAAACTCTCTTTCACCTCTTACTCCAAGGGAAGTCTGCCCTCTAATGATGCAAAAGCTCCATTGGTTTCAAAGACTTCCTTCTTAGAAAAGAAACATAAAGGGAAATTTCAAATATGAAGAATTGAGCGGGACTTTAGAATTCACTTAATCTGACTTTCTTATTTCAGAGAAAGAAGGGAAACTGGGGCCTAGAGAGGAATCTTCCATCACAATCCTAGATGGGGTGGTTCCAGGCAAGAGAGAAGCAATGTCTGCATCACAGCGCAGACCAGCCGCACACTCTCTGCGAATCCAAAAACCCTTGGATCCAGCAGCACAGAGCAATCGGAAGTGAGGTGCTGTATGTCAAGGCTGTATTTGGGGTGGAAAACAAAATCTAATCCATATTCTTAGGAGGAGTCTTTAATTTAGGCTCCAGGGAGAAGGCCTGGAAGATGAGTATATCCTTGTTTCTAAATACCTTAGTGAACATTTTGTCAAACTAAAAGACTCCGAGAAGTAAGTTGATAGATTGCTGTGGAAACAATAATAAAAGAACATTTACTGTATCGTTCAGTGCTGAACGTGGTGCAGAGGGGAAGCAAGAGCTTTATTTTCCATGTCTATCTACTAAGTTGCTAGCATACCCTGCCTCCTTTCTCAGTCTCCTACCATATTGATCAAACTGTACTACATTTGCTTACTTCTCAGTGGACTCCCGATGACTATCTCCTGTTGTTTGACAGAAATAGCCAAGTCCATCTTATTAATCATTGTTTCTCCAGTGTCCTCATAGGTGTTTCTGGTGAATAAAAGAATCAATAAATGATTAATAAACTATTATTTATGCTTCCTTCTATTGTGTTATGTATATTTGGAAAAGAATTTTCACTTACCTACTTCCTATCTTTTAAGATGAAGCTTAAATATCATCTTTGGTAGAAATGAATCCTCAAATTGGCTCCAAAGAAACAGAAATTGCTCCCTTCTACTTTGTATATGTCCTGCTTACACCCACTAGATTACCCAGGCACTTCTGACTTTCACATTCTACCTTTTAATGTAGCAAAAAATAAGTGGGAGTTGTGAGGGACAGATGCAGAATTCAGAAAAAAATTGTTCCTTAACCTAGAAGTCAACAATTCAGAGTCCCACCTCAATCTCCAATTTCTTAGCCCTGCTTTTCTTTGGGGTCACTGGGGTGCTAAGTGTCTGAGAATGTTTACTAGGAGAATAGCATTTCTATATGTGTATGTATAATGGGAGCTACTATTAAGAAGGGACAGTCCCAAGATTACTCCCTCAAAAATGTTAGAAAGTATAAAAATCCCTGGGACCGACCAAGCTGCTCTCCCTTGTGACCGGAGTAATGGACACTCTTGGAACGGATCTTTCTTGACTGCCATTCCAAGAGCATGTGTGGAGACATGAAGATGTGTCTTAATAATTGAGGGTAAAGGGACAGTTAGTAAAATGCCTGCGGCGGTGATTAAAGAGAAAAAAATATTCCATTGTATGGCACCTACAGTAAATATTGTCTCCCTTAGCCTTTGTACAGCAAGAACTAATCTACCCCTCCTCCCTGACAGAGCTTTAGAAAGGCGAAAGGAATTTGGTATTATCAATGTGCTGGTTTATCAGATATGAATTCATTTGTTTTTCTCGAAACCACTTATCAGCATGAACAGAGCCGCCTGGCCCAAGTGTGGATTATGCTGCAAATACCCTGTCTGAGTTCACTAGGGTCCAAGCATTTTTTATCTCCTAGTTTGTTTCCCCTGTTTGTTTGTGTTTTGTTAACCTCTTACCTATTGAGGTAGCTTTCTGGGTCAGGATCCCTGTAAAGACACTAGGAATGAGCGCTGGCTGCTGGAGGAAATGCCCAGCGCAGGCTGTCTGGTGACCAGACTGGAGGGTTGGATTTCAGCTCTGCTAGGAAAACACTGAACAGCTGGACTGAGATGAACTGCCTGGAGATGGCTGCTGAGTGAGCGACAGGACCTTCTTCATGCCGCCATTGTTTTCTTTATCTGGGCACAATGGAGAATGTCCCACATGAAGTCCAGGGCTCAGACCCACCCGTTCTGTGTGTTAAGCTGAATCAGGAGAGAGAGAAGGGTCTCCTCCAGCCTAGCCCCTACCTGCCCCATCTTACCTCCCAGGGCAGCTGCACGACCCGCGGTGGGTTGACCCAGGCCAGGCTAGCAAGCGCCTGTCTTCCCAGCCTCGTTGGTGTCTGGTGTCCATCCACGTTGTTCTGTGTTTTCAAGACACGCTCTCATTGTGCACTTCTCTGGCTGAATGAGACAGCCCCAGCATCTGTCTCACTCATATGGACGTACGTGGAAGGCTTGATTCAGAAAGGTCTGTCTGTTTCTCTGGCCCTTAAACAAAAAACCAGCCATGAGAATTGAAAGGAAAAAGCCTTTCGGGGTGTTCAGAAATCTCTCTTGTGGCGAAACAATTGATAAGGAACGCTGCCTGGGATTCCTATGGTTTTATGGTTAGAGAAGAAAATGCTAAAAGAGAAACATTTAGAAAATGGTTAGAGAGAAAGTGGTTAATGGTTAGAGAAGAACATAAAAGCCCACTTTTTATGTTTTTTTGTTTTGGATTTTATCATCATAATTCTGTGTTTCTTTGAACGCTTATAGACTTATATTCACACATACCTAATATATCTCAGGAAAAGGGAGCCAGAAATGACACCTGACAGGAGGTTGTCAGTCATTTCTTATACTTCACGGTAATTATTTGTTTATCGGGTGGCCCTGAGGAGTTTGTAGAAACAGTGCTGGGAAGGATCTCAAAATTCTAAGGCAACCTCTGATCCAAGGCTAGACTCACACTATCTAAGCAAGTTTGTTCAGCCTGTCTTATGAAAACTTCCCAAGGAAGTGACTTCACAGCCCTCCTTCGTAAGGTCTTATAGTTGTAGGCTGTCTGAGGACAGCAGCTCAGCGAGGCACTCAGTGTCTAGATCAAGCCTAGCAAATCGGACAACGGCGTGGGAATGTGCTGGTGGCCAGAGGCCAGCATGAGCTAGCGGTCAGGAACCCAGCTCATCAAGGCAAAAAGTTCACAACGTCTACATTTACCAGAGGTCACAGCAAGGGAGAAACCAGGGCTCCAAGGAGGTCACTTGCAGGTTATTGAGAAAGCAGGTGTCTGAAGTCTAGTCAAGAGAAATTTTGGCAAAGCAGGGAAATAGTGAAGTAAAACTACTACAAGTGGGCAGTGCTAATGTAAACCTACTTTTCAGACAAGAGTCTGTCACAAACAGGGATTGTTTTTATCATCCATGGTATTCACTTGATGTGGATTTTGGGTTCGGATGAGACAGGGAGGAATTTCAGAATGGTCACTCGGAGCCAGCAGGAACCTGACTTTAAACACTCAGCAAACATGGGACCGCACTGGAAATACGAGGCCACTTTCCTTCCTTAAGCCTTGCACAAGGACATGCTTGTTAGTTTCCATTCCCCTCGACTACCAAAGTCACCAGCACCAAGCTATGACACACACTTAGATGGTTGTGAGATGGCCTGTGTCCCAGCACATGACATCTCCTGATGCCACCAAGCCTGAGAGGCTGCAGAGCTGGCCAGGGAAAGAGGAATGAGGGGTGAGCTCTCTGAGCAGAAGCAAAGCTCCCACCCGGCCTCGCACTGAAATTCTGAACTGAGTTCGCTTTTAATGCGAGGTGGGTTTCTAGTGAGGGCTGACACGTCTCCTCTGCAAACACAATAGAATTTCAACATCTTCTTCTTCCTTGAACGTTGAGAGACTTTTGTCATACACTTGTGAAAACTCACAGGTCTCTGTAATCCACGTTTACACCACCACAATAATTCTGTATGTTGCCCAAAATTAAATTGGTTATTTACTGGCTCTTGAAGCTCCCATAAAAGGTATTAAAATGAGGAACATTTTCTGCATGTGGCTTTCATTTTAATAATCATTTAGATTTGAAGAAGAGCTTGTCAGTGACTGTTCCCCATGATTTTTAAAGAACTTGAAAATAATTCAGAAATTTTCTACATGAGTCACAATAAAGTCCTACAAAAACACTAACTGTTGACATCGCTGGTGGTTTTCTTGTGGCCAGTTGGTCAGGATTTCAGCTAGATGGAACAATGACAATGTTGGAAGTAAGATGGACCGCCTGGAGATGGCCCTCAGAGCTCAGCACCTGAGTGTTTCTTCATACCACCATTATTCTGCTTCTCCATCTGGGCACGGATAAAAATGTCCAACCCAAAGGGCAAGGCTTGGTTCCAGCAGCCCTGCATGCTAAGCCAGTACAGAATCGCCTGCTACACCTTTAATCACACACACACACACACACACACACACACACACACACACACACTGGAGTACCCACCACTTTCATGCCATGCTCTTGTGTCTATATAATATGTTCCTAACCTGAGTCTTTAGCATCCCGCCTAGAATCTGTATCTAATGACTGAATGGATTTTATGGCTACACAGTTCAATGTTGCCAACAGGATAAAGCCAACCCTGCTTTTCTTGGCCTCCTAGACCTCCTAGTCTCACTCCAGCCGGCCCTTCCACTCTGGCTTCCCAGCCTCACTCTTTATTTTCTTTAATCTGTTTACCTCATTTCTTTACTATCTAGCAACCACACCTAGTAGACCTTCATCTCTAGGTGTTTAGTCCTGTAACAACCTGCCTAGCAATGCCCTAGGTGAGTGATGGGGAACCCTTTAGAGACTGAGCGCTCCATCCAAAACCCACTTATTTATTGCAAATTGCCAACACTGCCATTAAACCTGAATACTGAGGTTTTAGTTTAGAAAGAAAATGACTCGGACATTAACATCTTTTGTCTTAAAAGAAAAACACAATAACAGAGGTTTTAATGCTACAAACAGCTTTTTATTGAAAGGTAAAAGTTTATATTTGGCCTCCTTTTGCACAATTAAGATCTTTGCTATTGTACGCATGTGGATAATTTGTTGAACCTTGTCTGACTTGGCCGGTGTGGACAGAGGGCTCTGTGTGCTTGCTGCAGCACATGCGCCATAAGTTCACCACCATTGCTGTAGATCTTCACCAGTTATTGAACTCATACTCATCTTTCAATACTCAGATCAACTGCAGTTTCTATCACAAAGACTTTCCACTGCTGATCTTCATTAGAAGTTGCCTGTGCCACCTCTTCGAATTCATTATTCATGGTCGTGTTTTTACTTGATGGTGTATCATTTCCGCACTTAGATTTTCAAGTTCTTGGGGAGAGAGTGCCTGTTTTTGATACTCAGTTTTGACCCAGTCCTTCATTTTTTGATTGATTCAAACATTTAACTGAGACTCGTTTAGTGAGTGCCTATCATGCACAAACACAACGATATCAGGGAAGGATGCTCAATCAGACATAGCCCTTATCTTCATGGATATTAAAGTTAGTGAGAAAGCTCTTTCCACAACAAATTCCAACCTACAGCAACTGATCAGTTATTGACTGGCACTGAAAGAAGACACATTTCTATAAACACAGAATTATGAGGGCATAAATACAGTTTTTAAAACTTAATGCACACATAATGTCGTAAAAGGTGAATTTCTGCCAACTCAACAAATCTATCAAAACTTTTACCCGAGAAAAATCAGAACAACAAAATGTGATGCCAATTATTCAGTAGGCTACTGATAGCTTGACTGTTCTTTAAGAGCTGCTGAAAAATAACATGTTGTACAGGGATCTGCTTAAGGCCAACAGAAAGTAACTATCGGGGTTGTGGGATTTCTTTTTCAGTATTTCAGTTGTGTCCTGGAAATGTGTAATTTCAGGAATGTCCTGCAAGTTTTTGTGCAACTGATGATAACTGGTACATGACCTCTTTCCTAAAGGCCTTCCTTGCAGATAAAAGAGTGTTCCTAACAGAGTAGAGGAAATAACTTAGAGACACCATCATCCTTATGAGATCCTATTTCCTCCATCACCTTCAAGAGAGAACTAGATTGGTCCCTAAGTGGATGTAGCTGTGCTATCAATTCCTACTAATGTGAGAATGGATAAAATAACTTAGTAGGACAGATATTATTTTCAATTTTGCATCCTTGGGCTTACTCATGCTAAGCAGAGTCCTTTTTCTAGTCTAAGAAATAAATTTATCAAAAGAAAATTCCCTTAAATATTTTTTCTGGAATTTTAAAGATGTTAGGTTTTCAGAGTTAACTATTTGATATGTTCAAAGTCCAAAATATTTCTGCTGAAATCTTCTGTCCTCCTCTCAAATATGATGCAGATACATCCACGCAACAGTACCGCGACCTTCCAAGAAGTCCTGGCCCTCCGTCAGATCAAACCTCTTCTTCCGTATGTGGTAAAACTTTAATAGTTTGTACAGTGGCATAACATATAATTGCTTTGTTTATTTGCTCAACAAATATTTATCAAGCCCTAATAATGTACCTGGAGGGCTCAAATATTAGAGATGAATATAAACAAAATAGTCCATGGAATTTATTTTTTGCTAGACGGTGACAGGCACACAAAGCTAAGTCGAATAGCATAATGGGTGTTGATAAGTGGCTCGGGGATAAATAAAGCAAGGGGAAAGGATTACAGTGGATTTGATGACCAAAGAGGGCCTCACTAGGAGGGCCAGACTTGAAGACCATTGAGGAGATGTTACAGCCGGAGGTATAGAGTAGAGATGTAGTACCTACCTCCTCTTACAACAGAGCTACATCCTGATAAACCCTTAGTAAACTGAAAATATTGAAAGTCGAAAAAGTAAGATGTGATCAAAATGGGATTAATGTTTAAATACAAAATATTTAAAAATTATTACCGTAAAAGACACACTATCATCAATCTCCCTCAAAATACTCCCTCTCACTTCAAACACACTTACCATTCTTTCCATTTTCCGAAGCAGCTCTGCTTTTGTGAATGTCTTTTTGTGGCTGCCTGAATGCCCTCAATTGATTAAAAACTTTACAGCAGTTTCTGTCAAATGAAAATGTCCTCATCAGCCTTATTCACTGTATCTGGCACCGTGTGACTTCTGGCTCTTTCCCAAAGTCAACATGCTCATGAAATGTGAGCATTTCGGATTGATTCAGAACATCCAGGCAGCCACGAAGGCCGCTAAGGAAGGGCGCCCATGAAGGAGGACCTCGGAAGTGCTTCAGAAAGTCATGGGAATAAGAGCATAAGTGTGTGTGGCGCACGAGGAAGTGCTTTGAGGGGCTGATGACAATGTGATCAATTTAAACGTCCATTCTATCTTTCGATCACACCATGTAACCCAGCTTCCTTCACATTCTAGCTCGGTGCACGGCATACTGTAGAGTGCCAGGTGTTTGCCCTCCTGATGAGGTGGGCTGGCTGAGGGCTGCGGGTAGTGCCACCGTCCAGTGTTGCCGGGAGGGATCAAGCTGCACTTCACAGCTTAGGAAAAGATCCAAATTCAAACCTCCAAGGGTGGTTTGTACTGAATGTATATGACTTTCACACCATTTTAAAGTAAAACATAATAAATTCAACCATCTCAAGTCAGGGACCACCTGTGTTACGTTAGGATGAATTTGGGCTGACTGCATTTCCGGCTTAAAGCAGAAAATCAGAATCATGATAACACTGAAATCAGAAGAAACAAAAATTAGTCTGTATTAGTTACCTTTCTAGAGTCAATGATTTGCAAGAGAGCAGATTTAATAAAGGACATTTACAAGTTACAATAGTCACACACACAAGCCAAATGCAGGAAGAGTGTAGGACACCTATCTATGCACTGGAGACCCGAAAGATCCAATCAAGGGCTGGAAGCCCACAACACTGTCCCACGCACATCCGTGTCTGCACTAAAAGGCTGAAGAAATCTCTCCTGGAACCAGGATACAATGCTCCCAGCAGAGATGAAGACCGGAGCTCCCCTGAAGCGAACAGCAGTCATCCTCAACAACAGCAAGGCCCTGAGCTCCTCCTGCAATGAGAATAGCCGAGTCCCCTTCAGGAGAACCAGCTGCAGCAGAGCTTCTCCTGGGAAACAGCCAGCGCCATCTTCTGCCTGCTGTCCTCCGTTATGTTTTATCAGGAATAACCTCGTTATTTCACCTCCACACCTGGGAAATGGAACTGACCTGGATAAACCAGCAAAAAGAGGCAGCAGGCAGCCAGGAGGGTGATGTGGGAAACCAGGAAGGTGACATAATTCAGGCTTGTAGATTGGCTGTCAAATTTGAACACACCCACAAAGAAACTGGGCACAGAAAAGAGCTGGAACCTGGGTGGATGCCCTGCTGCAGTCAGAGCTGTTGGCTCCCAGAATGATCTGATGTCCATAGCCCAGGAAGCAGGGAAATCATGGACCACCATCCCCCTGCAGAGTGGGTTGAACCTGCAGTTGCAGGAGCAGCCACTCTGGCCTTGGAGGGAAAGGCTGTGGCTGGACACCTACGGGCACAGGGGAGTGCAGAGCTAGGGCCCACGGTTCTCCTGGAGCAGCTCTGTGCAGCCAGACCAGGGAAGCAATCCAGATGCACAGAAGGCTGGGTCTGCTTTACCCTTAGACCCCTCCGTGTCTTTTCACTAGAGGAGCTACAAACACTCGTGAAGACCCCCTGAGAGAGGGGTAGAAGGTCCAGATGTTTCGATACTGGACTCTCCATGCTTTAGGGGGACACGTGTTGGCTACATTTTATGAATGAGCCAAATGGCCCCTTTGAAGTCTGTTTTACAGCTGTTTAGCCCATTTAAAAGAAACTGAAAATACTCCAAATAGTAGGTCTATAAGTGACAAGTGTCCAAGAGAGAAAGAGAAGCATGATGCCAAACCCGCCTTCTCGACAGGATTCTACTCTAAATATACCAGCGTCTCAGTTGTTTCCCTTGCTGCTGCGACAGAATACCGGAACCTTCCACTTCAGGGAGGAGAGGTTTGTCCTGGCTCACATTTTGCGGGTTTCAGTCCTAGCATGGTGGAAGGGCCTTGGTGGAGGAAAGCCACTCTCCTCCTGGCAGCCAGGAAGCAGAGAGAAGGAAAGCTACAGAAAAGGAGATGCACACTTCCAGGCCACACCTCCAGCAACCTGCCACTTCTGACCAGGGTCCTACCTGCTAACAAGAAGTCGCCGTCCCACCAAACAACCTAATCGCCTTGCAAACACATAAGGCTTTGGGGGCCATTTGCGATCTAAACCATAGCAACAAGAAATACAGATGGAGGAGATGCTGAGTAGCTCGGGGGACAAGGAGCAAGAGGACAAGAAAAGGAGCCTGTATAGAAAGAAAACAATAGCATCAGCATTGCGGTTTGGAAATGGTACTCAGTGCCCTATTCCAGAACCTACCTGAAAAACAGCAGCGGAAGCGTGAAGAAAGAGATCACCGAGTGTAACCCTACTGCGCTGTCCCCTTTGTCGTGCGGCGGGCGGCTGAGTCCCGGGAGCCAGGCTCTCAGGTGCTCAGTGGTTGCAACCTGCTTTGCGAATCTGTGCTGTTTCCAGAACTTTAGCAGGAAGGTGGACTTCTACATTCTCTTTTCTGGGTAACAATCTCCTTCCATCCATCCATCACGCAATCTAAGTATCTATGTATTCTTATTTATTTTATTTTCCATTGGCAAATAATAGTTATAAATGTTTAATGGGATACAATGGGATTTTTACCTTTATACATTTTGATGTGATTAATCAAGCTAATTAATATATCTATCAATTCACTCCCTGTATTTTTATGGTGAGATATTTGAAATTTGCTCTTTTAGTTATGTTGACATTTATAATATATTATTTATGACCATAGTCACCCCACTTTGCAATTGATCGAAAAACCTACTCCTCCTGTGTATCTGAAACTTGTACCATTTAGCCGACAACTTTCCATTTCCTCTTTTCCCGCCCCTCCATCCTCTGATAACCACCACTTTACTTCTATGAGCGCAGCTTCATTACATTCCACACGTAAGAGATCATGCTGAGTCTGTCTTTCCGTATCTGGTGTACTTCACTTAACGTGCTGTTTTCCAAATTCATTCATGTTATTGCAAATAACAAGATCCCTCCCCTTTCCGTGGCTGAAAAGTATTTCATTGTGTGCACGTGTGTGTGTGTGTGTGTGTTTGTGTGTGTGTGTCTGTGGTCTCCTTTTTTCTTTTCTCTCTTTTTTCACTGCTGGGGATAGAACCCAGGGCCTCACACATGCTGAGCAAGCACTCTCTGACTGAGCTACATCCTTTATTTTAAAAACTGACTCATATTCCATTGTGTGTGTATTTGTGTGTCCATACACTCAGCGAAGTGCGTCCGTACACTCTCCGCCTGTAGGTTGCTTCCTTATCTTGGCTGTCATGAACCATGCTGCAGTGAACCTGGGAGTGTGGACATCTCTTTGAGATCATGATTTCGGTTCAGTTGGATACAAACACAAAAATGGAAATGCTGGACCAAGTTATAACTCTATTTTTAGTTTTTTGAGGAAATGCTATTCTGTTTCCCATAGCAGCCGTGTCATTTTACATTCTCAACAGAGCACAAGGGTTTCAATCTCTCCCCATCATCTCCAACACCCGTTTTCTTTTAGTTTTATTGTTCTTGTTGCTAATAGCCATCCCAACAGATATGAAGAATCACTTCTAAATTTTACCCTACATATTTTCCATGTTGTTTTAAAAAGTCATCGTGTGTCAGAATTGCAACACATGTTAACAATCCTCAGTAGAAAATCAGACTTTAGAACTCAACAATTTGTACTAAAAATTTGGAGACTGCCAGGAATATAACAGTGCAGAGAAAAGCCTTTGGGAATCACTCACATACACAGGTTCAAGTCCCAGGAGCACCACTTAAATATTCTGTGCTATATGGCGAGTCACAGTCTCACTAGGCCTCTGTCACAGACTGGTTATAACAGTTATAAGGTGTACTAGAGATCTTTGGAAAGCATGAGACATGATAGAGCATGATAGATGTCAATGTGAGAGATAATATCTGAGCATGTCAACTGGGTGTGGCTTTTGGAATAAATTTCTGCATTTTAATTCCACTTACGGTCACTTTTGCCTAACAAATACCCAAGTACGGGAACAAATGCAGTCTACAGAGAAGCCTGTGTCAAAATTGTAATTATTCTTGGCAATCCAAAAAGTACAAGGTGTGACCAAACTGTACATTGAATGCTTAAATAAAATTTTTTTATTACAGTAAAAGACACAATGCCATTAATTCTCTTCTAAATATTCTTCTGTGCTGGGAATACAAATATCCCATTGTTCTTGCCACTTTCGGAAACATTTCTGGAAGCCCTGTTTCAGAGTGTTTTGATGAAGTCTGAGAAAAAAATATAATAAATGCTGGTCCCAAGTGCCTCCAACAAAAAGGCAGGTTTGTCAAAACGTCACTGTGTGTCCTCATCCACCTTATTCACTGGATCTGCCACCATGTGACTTCTGACTCTTCTCCAAAGTCAAAATGAACATGAAAGTTAAATGTTTGGAATTAATTCAGAACATTGAGCAGCCACAACGACATTAAAGACACAAAAGAGGATTTCCAAAACTGCTTCAGAATGGCAAGAACATTCACCATATCTATCGATCATACTCATATATCCTAAATACAGAGGTAAATTGAGATTAAAGTATTGGGATAACTAGCTCAATTTAATAAATACATATTGAGGATCTACTATGTGGCAAAATTAATAGATGGGCCCAACATATCTCCTTCATTGAAAGAGATGAGAATCAAAGCAAAAAACAGAAATGCAACAGAGAAGCAAACACAAGGGCAAATGGGAGCCATGCATGTATTTATTTGGTCAATAAATGTTTACCAAGCATTGGTCTATTCAGCACAAAGTCGAATGAGAGGTACAAGCAGCTGCTAGCCTGAAGGAGCTTATATCTTACTGAGGGGTCTAAATATTCCAATAAATAAAGCCAATAGGCTATCATGAGTGTTTTTACAGGCAAGTATAGGTCTTCATGAACTCTCTTTATGCAGGCCTATGGCGTGAACTCTGGACTTAACGTATTCGACTGTCTATGTGAAAACTTCTTTGAGATATTCAGTGTGGAGCTCAAATTTTATGTGTCCAACACTGAAGTCCTCATTCTTGTTCAAAAGTTTCTCCTCCTGCTACCTCCCACAAGGCAGGAGCAAGCAATCCCAGCCTCCCAAATACTCAGGCCAAAAGCCATTCTAACCTCTTTTTCCACGTGTTTCTTCCTTGGTTTGTCTCTGTCTCTCTGTCTCTTTCTTTCTCTATCTCCCTCACTCTATCTCTGCGTTTGTGTGTCCCTATCTCATACCTTATCCTTCAGTACCCATCTACCTTCAGAATACATCCTGAATATAATCACATCTCACCACCTCTCCGCCTCTTAATCCCCACTACCTTTTTCCTAGACTATGCCTGCCTCTTATCTGGCTATTATCCTCTTATTTATTGTCTTTATCTCTGAACTAAATTGCAAGGTCCAAGAGAACAGAGACTTTATCTGTTTTCTTCAGCACCGTATCTTTAGTGATAGAGTAGTGTGTGATACATAGTGTCTACAAAGACTTATTGAAGGAATACATGTAAGAAGTGGCATAATTTCTACATGATTGTGAAGATTAAAAGGACAAATAAAGACGTTAATATTTAAGTTCTATCTGGAGAAGTAACTGTAATATCCTCCCCTCATATCTATGGGGAATGCTCCAAGGCATCCACAGGCACTGTGAGCAGTGCAAAACACTGGCTATAATATATTTTTTCCTAAATATGCACATCTTTGGTAAAGTGTAACTTATGAATTAGGCACAGTAAGATATAGCAAAATAATAACAAAGAGAACAATTATAACCATATATTATAATACCAGTTTGCACTTTGGGGCCATGTCAAATAAAATGAGGGTTACTTGAGTATAAGCATTGCCCTGCTGATCTAATATTAAACCAAAAAGGCTGCCAAATGACTGTAGGCAGATCGCAGCTATGGCTTGGACATTCTGGACGAAGAGTCTGGACTCATGTGTCTGGCTGGGGGGCAGGACAGCACAAGATTTCATCATGCTACTTGGAATGGCATGAATTTTAAAACTTCCAGATTCTTCATTTCTGGAATTTTCCATTTAATACCTTTGACCCACAGATGACTCTAAGTAACTGAAACCGTGGCTAAGGGAGGCTAGTGTATATATTCACCGAGTAGACAAGGCCAAGAACAGCCTGCCAAGCAGAGTGATGGGCACATGCAGAGGCGCCGTGACAGGGACTGTCCTAATCAGCTCTCACATATCAGCCAGTCCAGCGCATCTGAAGCCAAATGTGTAAAGAAAAGGAAAGAGAGAGGCAGGCAGATCTAGACCTCAGTGGATTTTCCGTGTCATTCTTGGGACTTTGGGCCTGGGCTTGTAGGTGAGGAAAGTGTGTCAGAGGACTTCAAAATGCAAACTGTGCTCAGTTTTGCATTTTCAAAAGTAGGATGGATTGGTAAGTGCAGGACTGATGAGAGAAACTAAAAGAGGAAACTGTTGCCTAGAGTATATGTACCAAATTCTAAAGCTTTCGCAGTAGGCATGATGAGTATGAGAGGAGTTAACAAGAATTCACTTGACACAGGACACGTAGCCTGAAAGAAAAAGGATAGACCAGGAGGCTGCTTGGGTACCTGGCTTGGCTAACCCGATAGGTACCTCTATTGACTACTTTCTGTTTTCCTTTCTGCTTGTGTATGGTTCTCCTTTTTTGCTTTTTCCTTTATCTCCTTTGAAGTAATTATTTATTATTAAATTTTTCCTCTATTAACTCGTTAATTTTAAATGATCTTATCCTTTAGTAATAGGCATCCATTACTTCTTAGAGAATTAATGTAAATTGTTACTGTCATCAATTTTCTGATAGTACCAGAAGCTTATATATCCCATTTACTAACAGTCAGCGTTACATTATCATTGGCACATATTTTTAGCTCTGCATATAATTTAAACTCCACCAGACATTAAAATTACTGTTTTGTGTAGTCAGCATTTATTTAAATTTCCGTATGTTTTTCCATTATATTACCTTTAATTTCCTCCGGCATTTCCATTTTTCCATCTGGAACCATTTTCCTGGGTCTGAAGCGTGGGCTCGGGGTTCCTTAGGGCAGCCCGCTTTGGGCTGGTTCCCACGCTCTGACTTCGCCTGAAAATCCGTGTTTCGCCCTCACTTTTGATGGATGTTTTTAGGGGAGATGGAACTCTAGATTGGCCATTGTTTTCCTCTGGCCTTTGGGAAGTGTTATTCGGTCGCCTCTGAATCTCCCAGCTTCCACTGAGACCATGTGCGCAGCTCTGTTTTGTTTCTGTTTCTTTAAGGGTAACAGGCTTCCCCACCTCTGGATACTTCACAGATTTTAAGATTTTTGGTAATTTCATTGTATTCTGCCTCTTGGCATTTATCTTGTTTGGGATTTACTAAATCTTTCTATTTAGAAATATCTGCTTAATTCCTTTTTATGGACCTGTTTCACCTGTTAAAATAACCCCAATTTGCCTCGATTTTGTCCTTTTTGGCCTATTTTCTTCAGCACAGTAGTGACAATATCAGTAAAGTCCTTGTCTGGGCACACCGATACATTGACTATCTGTACCTCTATGCTAGTATATGGCTTTCTCTTGGTCAGCTCTTCTTATTTCTTTGCATGATGATTCCAGATGACTTTTTTAAACTTTATTTTATTTTAATAGTACATGTTAGATGTACATAGTGATAACATTCGTCACAGGGGATTTGTACCTGTACATGATATACCTTGTTGCTTCTTTTTTCCCATGATGATTTTTGAATTGTTTTCTAGGTGACGTACTGAAGAACCACAGTCCCTTGAGATGTTGGCTCCCCACAGAGACTGTCGCTCCTTCTCTCCGTGAGGTAAAGTGCGGTTCTGATCAGTTTCGTTGGGTCGTGGACGGCGCTGGCTCGATGCGGGGCCGCAGTGAGCACCAGGTGGTCTCTGGTTTGCCTCTGAGGAGGGCTTTGCACCGCGGGCTTCCGGGTCCGCAGCATTAAAGGTTGAGGTCTGACCCTGCCCCCAAGACTCCAGACTAGCTCTCCAGCCCTCCATCCTTTGTGTCTTCAAAGCCTGCCAGAGGTCTGGAGAGTGAGGGTGGCTGCATAGCAGCTTAATGCCCACGTTCTTCCCAAATCCAAGACTCAGAGACTTTATTCTGCCTGTTGGTTTCTTGCACCCTGGTTCGCCTGGTTTCCACACAGCACCAGCTCCTGCAGCAGTCCCACAGGGAAACCGAACGATGGTGCATTTGTGCCCCATGGCTTTCCGCCTTGCCCTGCCATGGCTTTAGTTTTCACCCCAGTTAAGCCCAGTCTTCAACTTTTGCCAAGAATTAACAAATGCCCCTACAGAAAAAACACGAAAACTGGTTCGACATCATCAGTGACCCTCAGAAACATTTCCCTCTACTGGAAACTAGTACATTACGTTCTCTTTGTTTCCATAGCTCTTTGGTGCTTTTAAAATATGAAGTTTTTATAATTTATCCACATTTTTATTTCAATGAAAGCATTAACCTAAAGCAACCTACTATATCTAATGTGGAAGCAGCAATCCTATTTATCTAATTTTGTAGATGTCTTCATGGTTTAGTTAGAAATCACTAACACAGAACTTTTCTACTATTATTTATTTTGTTATTTATCTTTTTTTTTTTTTTGGAGATAGGATCTTGCTATGCAGTTCAGACTGGCCTTAAACCCACTATGTAGGCCAGGCTTTCCTTGAACTCATGGTAATCCTCCTGCTTCAGCCTCCTGAGTGCTGGGATTACAGGCATTTGCCACCACGCCTTTCTGTGTTATCATATATTTTCAATAGACATTAAACCAGAACATCTGAATACTGCAATCAAAGTTTATTTTAATAAGCATTAAATCATTAAGAGACTGCTGCACAGATAGGCAATTCAGTGGACACAACAGAAAGTCCACAACTAAACCCAGAGAGATGTCCGTATTTAGGGTATGATTAAATTAGCAATTTAAATTCATGGAAAAATGCACTATTAAATAAGTGGTGCTTGGACAACCAAAGAGACAGTTAGAAAAAACAAAACTTTATGCTTTTTTACCTTATGTAAAAATGAATTCTAGGTTAAACATATTCAGGCATGAAAATAAGGGAAAAAGACAATTAAAAAATACTAAAATAAAATTACCTATTTACATTATATATATATATATTCCCTGCAGAAGATGAGGATGCCTAATTATAAATCAAAGCCCATATCATATTGAATCAGAAGCAATAAGACAAAATATTCACTAATCTGAAATTTTTGCCTGATAAGCAAAGTCTTGAAATGAACAACAAATTAAGAATGTAATATTCTTAACTCATGCTAATGTCCTTGATGTATAAAAAAGTCTATAAACTCGAATGACCAAGATTGATGACCAAATGGGAAAAAAAAAAGATCAAAAGATGCAGTCAGCCACTACAGATTCTCAAACATATAAAAGGACACTTATCGTCATTCATGGTAAGAGGAATACAAATAAAAATTTCCCTAAGATATTATTTTCTACTATCAGAGTCACAAGTGCCAGGTGGCTTAGTTATATAATACTTGGTGAAGACATTGAAAACAAGCACTTTTATTGCTTCAGTGAGTATAAACGGGTACAGCTTCTACAGGAACAATGACCAAGACCAGTTTCTCATTCAACAAATACGATTACATCACTTTATGATAGAGGCCATTCCTGCTCAGCAGAGTTTACAGGTTAGCCGAGAAAAAAAAAGGTCAAATGAGCATCCCATAAGGTGATAAATTTCAGGAGAACATTATTGCTAAATACTAGGGCAACATCAGGAAAAGCTTTTCACGAGAAGTACAATGAAGTTGAATCCTGAAGAAAAGGAATTAGTCGGGTATGCAAGTCACTTTACCATTTTCTGTCTTTCTTCATATCAGAAGGAAACACATTTCTCAGGCCCCTGATTGTCTAGTTTCAATGCAAATTCAGCCAAAGAGAAGCAATGGGGAAGACTGGGTAGGAAGAAGAGAAAAGCTGAGATACTGCACTCCTCTTTCCTTTCATTCAGTAGGTGCCAAAACAGTGGCTGCATCTTCTCCATGGCTCCAAGATTCACAAGATGCCCTCTCCTCACCATGACCCCAGCTCCCGCTCTGATTTTAGCATCTACCTTGCTCCTGGGATCAAATAACTCCATCTCCTCCCTGCATCCCACCGGGCCTAAAGATGGTGATTATCTCTTATTCCTGGCAATCTCTGAGCTGCCTCGTCTTCCCTGCTTACTTTCCCATCATCGGTATAACCAATTCCCTGTATTAAAAGAATTTAATCTGAAAGTTTAATCTGAAACTACTCTGAAACCACAGTAGTTTTCGCTCTCCTGTGTAGACCTTGACTGATCTACCAGATAAGGAAGACTAGTGCTCCAAGAGAGACAAGCATGTCCCAGAGTAAGCTCGGCTACAGGGAAAATGAAGGAAGGTATGTGGCAGAGGGAGGTGGGGAAAGGAGAAGTGGAATGATTTAAGAGCAAGTGTCTGCAGGCGAGATCCATCGATGGGCTGTTTTTCAGAAAATTTACCCTAGCAATCACATGGTGACTGGAACAGCAATAATTTAGACAGACGATGGCGACCTGAATGGAAGCATTGCAGTGGAACAGACAGTGAAGGAACAGGGAGGTATTTAGGAATAAAGGTGGGGGGACCACCGGGGTTTTTTTCTCCATTATTTCTTCATCTGTTTGCAGAGAGAACAGAGAGTTTCCAAGTACGCTCATTTGGGGGTTCGCCACTGAGTCTTTAGAACCCAGCCTCAGTAAAACAGGTGACACATTAGGGTATTTCCATGTTCCATTTCAAGCCACTGATAGCTGAGCATGTGATAAAGGCAATTAAATTAATGTCACACTCCTGAATCCGGTTAGTGCTACTGTGCCAGAGACAAATAAAACCTCTGCTTTGTTCATCAGTTTGTTGAAGTTGGTTACATAAAGGGATCCTTGTGCAGTGCAGCCATATCCATAATGAACAAATTCCAGGGTCGCTACTACAAAGCATAGTTTTAAAGAATTTATTGCTGTGTCTCCGAAGCAGTTTCCAATTATTTATTGAAATGATTCTAGGAAATTGAACTAAGATGCAAAAATGAATAAAAAAGAAAAGAACAAAAGTAGATAAGAGGCATTTACAGTCCAGTTAAGAAAGGAAGGAAAAGGGGCCTTCTAAAGAGAATGGGCTATAAATCTTCGTCAAGTTTCTAAACTTTGAGAGCTGGAGGTTTTTGCTGTTTACAATTTTTCTCCTTTTCATAACAAACTGCTGGACAAAGGTAATTGGGAAAGGTGAAGGAAGGACAGAAATCATAGTGATCTTGATTTTCCTCTGTCAGTTAGTCAAAGTTCACCATCCTGAAGACTCTCGAGTGCCTGGTCCTTTTGGGTACTGACAGCTCAGGGGGCCGCACAACATTGGAGCTACGTGACTGAGTTCAAATCTTAGCTTCATGATGTAGTAAAATCACTACAACTACTGACGGTGTTGTAGTTACCTAACATCTCTGTGCCTCGGTTTCCCTATCTATAAAATAGAATAATAGATTAGAAAAAAATTCCATCTGCAATAGTACCAAAAACATCTAAATACATAGGAATAAATTTAACCAAGAAGGCAGAAGACTAGTACAGTAAAATCTGCAAAATCTTGTTAAAAGAAATTAAAGGAGACACACATAGAACAGTGGAAAGGCATCTGGTGTTCCTGAGTTGGGAGATTTAATACTGTTAAGGTGTCAGCGTGGTCCAAAGTGATCTACAGAACCAATGTGATCCTTAGTGAAATATCTCGATAGCATTCTTTTGCAGAAATAGAAAAATCCATCTTAAAATTCAAGTGAAATCTCAAGGACTCCAAGTAGCCAAAACAATCCTGAAAAAGAATAAAGCTGGAAGTACTTGCTCAGTCTAAAATTTACCACAAAGCTACATCAACGAAAGCTGTGTGTTTCTAACATAAAGACAAACACACACAGGCCAGAGGCATCGGATAGAGGGCCTAGAAATAAACCCTGTCATCTAGGGACAGTGGTCTTCAACAAGCGTGCCAGGACCACTCAGTAGGAGACCATAGCCTCCTCTGCGGTTGGTGGCAGGAAACTGGATATCCTCATGCAGAAGAATGAGGTATGCCAGGACTGGTGGCGTATGACTATAATCCAGGGCTGAGGCAGAAGGGTCACCACAAGTTCAAGGCCAGCCTGGACTACAAGCCCATCAAGACTCTATCAAGAAAAAAAAATTGGACCTTATGCAAAAATTAACTGAAAATAGATCAGTGTGGGGAAATTTACTACTCCACTTACCTCTTGCAAAATCGAGGTGCTTGCCTGTTTCCTTAGAGTCAGGCTGCTTCTTTATGGCATCCACTGTTGGATCTGCTTCCACTCCCTTCCAAGAGAGTTTCCCACTGCAACTGAAGGCCTCAGTCAGAGTCTTCTGAAGGGCTCTTCCATTCACAACCAGCAGAGGATGGACTCGGGCAGAAGCACACCAGCATTGTGTGGCAAGGCTGTTAAAAAAGAAACTAATACGCAATCAATTGGCTTTGTTGAAGGTACAGGGTGGTAATAATCCTGTCATGTCCTGCATGTTTCACAAAATATGCGGAGCTTTCTGTGAACAAATAGATGCTAAAGAATAAAGAAGCAGATGAATGAAGGGCGACTAGCCTGAGGGTCTGAAACCACATCCTACAAAGACATGTGTCAAGGTAGGAGAGAACACCAAGCAAAACAGGTCTTACACCTGTGAGGAACTGTCCCAGAGGGCTGTCTTTCGTTCTCAAACCTACAAATTAAACTCCAGTTCTAGAAGGGATATGAAATGAACAGAACGATGGATCTTACATATATTGCGGTAGAAGTGAGAACCAAGACCAGCACATAGAAGTTAGCAATACAGACACAGATTCAGTTTAAGGAAGATCCACTGTACATTCAGAGTCCACAAGAGAACAAGTTTCGTCGAGGATCTGAGCCCTCCATCTGGCACAGAGCATAGATGGCTGCCCTCCCCACAGACTTGCATTAGGTGAGAGGTTCACCCAGGTGGTACCCAGCACTAAGATCCTGCAACTTCTACAATTTCTCAACACAAAGTCCTTAACTTTACCAGAATTGTGAAGTACTGTGCTCCAATCAAACTCCTGCCCCTCAAAGATTATCCTGGAGCCCACAACAATAGAGATTTTCATTCCCATCTATTAGGATTAGAATTGATCGCCCAAGGGACAAACCAAGGAGATATGCCTGGCTCTCATCTACTCCTTGTGTGTATACTTTGGTTAGAATATCTAGAGGCTTTAATTAGACAGAATATCTCAGCTCCAGACATTATAGAGATTTCCAGACCTCGGAAATGTGAGCAAGAGGTGGATAATTGCACCGAAAGTTCCCTTTTCCGTGCTTAGATCAGAATACATAATGCTCAGACACCAAATTCAAAGATGGCATGTGTCCCAAAATACCACCCAAATGCCTTTTGGCTATTTTCCTGTTTATTGTTCTATAATAAGTGGAAAAGGAGGAATCAGTGCCACACACCCACACACCAGCATACACAGCCCACGGGCATTCTCGGCACCACGGGAAGGTCAGTAGTGACAGCCAGTTTTTCAAAATGAAAACTAAACACTTTGAGAAAAGATGAAAATTAATCAGCTTCATAATGAATATGCCTGAAACTGGCTTGCAGCTCATTTACTTATCATTTAGAAACATTTAAAACAACATAATAAATCCCTTGTACTGAATTGAAAAAGAAGGAAGCTGTATTTTGGAGTAGACTGAAGACTCTCTTCCAATATGAACAGAGAGGTGCTTGGTCCTGCTCCTGTACCCCACCTGCCTGTCCTCAGGGACTTTCTGTACTTTAGTTTGTTCATTGCTAAGGGCTACAATCATATCACTTCTTCTACTCTGGGCATTTTTGAGACTTGATCAGTTTTGCATTTCTTCCCTTAATCACACTAATCTCTTCAGTTAGGCCTTTGGTGACCCTCCTTCAGAAGTCCACAAGGCCTGGGAATATCTCTAACTTCTGTATCAACCAAGAAAATTCAGCATGACGTTGTGCGTGCGCACATTTCACAACTTAAAGTGAGGGGTTCAGTGAGATTCTTGGTGTGTTTACCTGCCAAGCTTTGGGGTCGGCAAAGGACAAGAAACTGCCCTGGATGAGTCAAGGCCTCTGATACGGTATCAGGTCAGTAATGATCGAGATCCAAGGTTACCTCCATTTCGGAGACATTTATGATATCTCCCTGTTGATAATTTACCTTGGTTGCTATCTCACAGAGCTGTAATGACCTGAAAAGATAATACTGAAAATTGGTGATTCATCCTTTGGTAGGAGCGCAGCAACTTCCTTTGGCAATGCTACGGATTGTCCTACTGTTCTTTAAGCTCTTTTAGGGGAAGAGTTCTGAATTTCTGGGATTATACCATACTTCTTCAGTCAAAGTTAATTTTGGAGAAAGGATCAGGTAATACGTTATCAAAGATATTCTCCTCTCTCAGTTTTGTTTCTTATCTCACCTAACAAAAATTTAAACTAGACAGTCTACCTTATTGTCATTTATTCAACAATCACCTATCAGATTTCCACTCTCTATTAGACTAGGTGGTAAACATAACTTACATTGAAAATGACAGATGTGATTCCTGGTTTCTTTGCACTTGCGCTACAAGAAGAAATTATTGGGAAAATAAGGAAACAAGGGAACAAATAATTATCAGTCGTCATAATTCTAGGAAATAAGGTAAAAATGATGGCGAAGTATAGAGAAAAGTGATGAGATTACTTTTTATGGGGTGGTTAAGGAAGCCCAAAGGACTAGAGGTGAAGGCATTTTTAATGGGGAGTTCCAGGGATGTGGCCTCAGAGAAAAAAGAAATAGCCTGTGTGAAGGTCCTCAGGCAGGAATAAAGGGATTTTATTGCTTGCTGTTCAAAGTGTGGTCTACAGACCAGCCCCATCAACATGCCCATTCCCTAAGAGTCTTAGAGAAATGAAGACTCTCAAATCCCCCTCAGACATACTGAATCAAAGCTTACACTTCAACAGAATGTCCAGGTGACTCATTTAAAGTGGAATATGTTAATCATCTTTTGATCACTGTGACAAAATACCTGCAAAGTCAATTTAAAGGAGGAAAGTTTTTTTGGGGGGGTGCTCATGGTTCTTGAGCCTTCAGTCCATGGTCAGCTGGCTCCAGTGATTATAAGGCATGCGTGAGGGAGAAACATCATGGCAGAAGGGTATAGTTAAGAAAAGCTGTTTACATCATGACAGGTGAGAAACAAGGAGACAAGGAAATACCCTGAGATGGGGCTGAGGACCAGATACAGTCCCCAAATCATGCTCCCCTGATCCACTCCCTTCAACCAGGGCCCATCATTAGTCAAGAATATTACCAGACTTTCCATCACTTCCCAGTAACTCTATTAAGTTATGATCTCACCAATGGATTAATTCTCCAATGGACTTAGTGCCCAACCTGGACTGCATATTGAATTCTTCTGGGAAGCTCTAAAGAGTCCAGATGCTTGAGTTCCATCCAGAGATGTATTCAGCATAGACTGTACCTTGGGGGTCAGGATTTCTCTCAACTCTCAGGTTCTAAAATTACAGCAAAATTTGTGAATAAAGAAATGTAATTCGGAGCTGGACTCAGGAAAAAACAGCCTGATTTTCAGGTTTTCTTCCCCAAATGGGAGGAGCCCACACCAGAGTAAAAAATAAATAAATAAGTAAAACTTCTTCAGGGCAGTCTGGTAACATTCTTGACTAATGATCTTGGGACAGAATGTCCCTGCCCTGGCATCATCAGGGAAGACTTGAGAGAAGGGAGGTGTGAAAGGGTACAGGATGTGATCCAGGGGAAGACACGCACAGTACAGGTCTGTGGGGAAGCCCCCGGGTACTTCCTACACCTGTGCCTCATGAGAAATATGCAGCTGAGAAGGGGCCCATCGGAGAACACAATGCAATCACAACGCTCCTGTTAAGGGCTGTTAGTAACCATGGGCACAGTCAGTTTCCCATTGCCCAAGAACAGCCCAGGGAGAACTGAAAAGCACTGGGCAACCCCAGCACTCACCACAGGAGGTTGCAAAAGATTTTCAAGAGAATAGGTCTCATTCATTTCCTCCTAGCAGGCCCTGGACTTCTTAGGCATCTATGTAAATTCATGAAGTTGGGTAAAAATGTAAATTGACATCGTGGAGGAAGGAACAAGAAAGGAAATTTGGGTGACACAAATCTATCTTTAAGAATTTCCTCAACCTTGTGGGAAAAACAAAAGGTTTCAATTCTTAATAATAAAATAAGCAACATCCTGGCACAAAGGGGCTGCCGTAAGTCCCAGAAATAGCTTTACTAACCATGTCAGCCTCCAACTGGAGCCAGCTCTACTAGGTAGGCACCAAATAAGGACCCCACATCCTATGGGATGTGAAAATCCTTAAACTCTACATCTAAGCAGAGCTGAAGAATCACATGGGCTAAAGAATACACGAATATGTGCCACTTCTTCAGATATAAATGCCTTTGAAAACAGGAACATCAAAATCTCGTGTGAAATGAGTATCAGGGAAATTGCTTTGGGAGTAAATAGCCAACATAAATCATTCATATCTGGTGTATTTGTTCTGCTAGTGTCTTCAGGAAATGGTGAGCCAGTTTCTCCAGTGGCAAGGTACTCCGTGGTATACACATGCGTACAATCCTGAGATGTGGCTCTTGATCTATCCCGTAGCAGCTCCTGAGCAGCGGAGAGAGACCAAAGAAAACACACGAATATGCTGCTTGGTTCCACGTTCAACTCCCAACCACAAACCTCAAATGGACTTCAATGTTGCCAGGCAAGGGTTCTGAATGAACAGATCCCATTCCCTCTCCTACCATCCTCAACGAATGTTTTTCATTCCCCTAAAATGGTGGATCTCTCCCCCTTATCTCCCTAAGTTGACACCTTGCTTCCTATTTCATTTTTTTAAAAATAGTATCTATCCAACTGCTGGCACGTGTTCTCATCCATCTATTCAGGTTCCTCTGTGTCCTACTGGTTACGGCCAAGCCTGCATCCTCACACCCCCAACTGTCCTGTTCCTATCAGTGAACAGACCTGCCAGAACCCCCGCCCTGCTTGGCCTGCCATCTCTCCCCCAACCACTTCATTCTTCTGCTTCTCTTGCGAGCAAAACTTCTCAAAGAGCCTTCAAGATACTGATCTATTCTCATTATCTCCACTTCTCCCCGTCACACTCTTCTGACCCCATGCTCATCTTGTTTTTGTCCCCTTCATTGCATTTACTGATTCTTATCAAGGCCACAGAAACTTCTTTATCATTAGATCCAGTAGGCAGTTCTCAATCTTCACATCATTGAGACTAGCGAAGCCATTAAAACATTTTCTTCATTTGACTTCTAAAACTCGTAGGTCTTCTCCTACCTTATGGAGAACAGCCCAGTCTCCCTTGATACTTCCTTCTCATCAGCTCTGTCTTTCAATTTTGGAATAACTCAAGCTCTCCCCTCTTGATCTACAGTCGCTCCCCAGGTGGTCTCATCCAACTTCACAGCACTAAACATGTCTGAACTTTGACCTTCTACATCCTCTCCTCCCTTGATATCTGTATTTGGATTTCCGCTAAGCAAATTGAATTTAATGTGTCTGAATTCAGATGCCCAGTTTCCCTCTTCAATTTGTTCTTTTCTTACTATCATTAAATAGCTTTTGCAATTGCTCAGGGCAAAGATGTTTCTGTTATTTCCCAACTCCACAGTGTCTAATTATGCAGTAAATTTCATAGACATTACCTTAAATACATATCCTAACTGTACCTGATTATTTCTGACCACTTTTATCATCCTTTTTAAGTCATTATCATTGATTATAGATTACCTTTAATCAATTACATTGATTAAAATACACATGCAATATGATCTACCTTCTTTAATATTTGCACCCTTATTTCTCCATGGAAGAGCTAGCCTGAGGGTTCAAAATATGTGTGTTCCTCTTCTGCTTAAGACTCGGTAATGGCTCAAGTTTTTCAGTAGTCAACATGGTCTCACACAACCTTACCTGCTATGTCCCAACGCCATACCTATCTGACTGTACCTCCTGCTATGCTTCCACTGGCTCTTTCCGATCCTGCCACAACTCGCAGGAGATTCTGCTGGTGCTCCACACTTGCTACTCTGAGAAGCAAGGACTTGGGTCACTTAGGCCTTACGTTCAGTTTTTGAAAGTTGTCCAATCTGTAACTGACAAGTAGAGAAGTGCACCCAAATGAGTGGCCTGGGAGCTATAGGGAAAAAAAAGACAGCCGCCTCCGCCCATTTTGGCCATACCCCAAGGAAAAAGTCAAGATTGTCTCAAAGACCTATTTTCAAGTTCAGAACTGCTGCCAATTTTTATGTCATTTATAGTTTCCTAACAAAATTAGTCTGAGATGAAATTGGCTTAATCCCCAGGCCTTTAACTTATCTATTGTTCCCAGTGGACCAACAACCAGCTCTTAAAATACATTCTCAGTTTCTCTTTAACCCAGAAGCGAGGGCTTTTTTCCTGGTCTTTGACTAGATCCCTACTTCCTCAGCCTAAACAGAAGTCCACCCTGGAGGAGACCCCTGCTGTGGTCCCTTTTCCTCCTTGCTGCTAAAGAATGTCAAGGAAACAAAAGCATGGAGCCCGCTCACTCTCTGCAGCCACACCCGGGAGGCCTTGGTGCTGGAGATTCTGCTGCTAGGTCCCCTTGCCATTGCAGAGCTGGGCGCCTCCACTGGGCTTCTGTTGAACAGGTGTGGGGAGGGTAGCAGGTTAAAAAGGGAGGCTGCAGAGCAAGGAACACAGGTTGACCGATCCAGACAGCACACCGTGGTGCAGCAGAGGGACATGAGGTCTACATTTGCAGGGGGGTGGTGACCCGCAATACTAAGGAGCTGGTATTTCCACAGACAGGAAGAGGCTTCACCACAATGAGGACAGCATCTCGGAGTCAAGTGTGCACAGTGTGTGCCATAAGTATATGTAAAATATATGTAATATAACTTACATTTTTAGTTATTCTATACATTTTATTTTATACATAGTATATTTGAATACATAAAGGTATGTGTGCATATATACATATACATAGTGTGTGCATATACTGCTTATGTTTATATATAGTTTATATATGTATTTATTCATATACTGTTATGGTTGAAATAGATCCCTCCAAAATTCACATGTTGAAATCCTAATGCCCACGACTTCCTTTGGAGATAAATCCTTTAAAATGGTAATTAAGATAAAACGAGGACAGGAGGCTGGGCCCTAATCCGCTATCACTGGCATCCTTATAAGACAAGGAGATCAGACTCAGACAACGCAAAGGGACGACCATGTGAGGTCACAAAGAGCCCGCCTCCAAGCCAAGGGGAAGAGACCTCAGGAGAAACCAACCCTCCTAAAGACTTAACGTTGGAATTTTTTCCTCCAGAATTGCGAGGAAATAAATTTTCTGCTATCTAAGGCGTCCAGTCTGGTTTACTTTGTTATGGCAACCCAACCAAACGAATGCACAGAAACACTTACATAAACACACATGCATGAGATGGCCAAGGCTGGAAACCTGGAAGTACACATTTTTAAAAGACTGGTATCAAAAAATGGTAAAATAATATTACCTCAGTGCCCAGACTTTATGGTCCCCCTCTACAGGTATCCACACACACAAACATCGTGGCCTTCTCTGTGCACTGCAAGAAAGGAGTAAAAAGTATAGACCCGTCTCCTGGCCTCCTGATAAGACTAGGAATTGGCTCAAAAGCACATCCAGTTTTTCCCACCAGGACTGGGGTGGGAGGTTCTCTATCCTGCAGAATAACTTCTTCAGAGCTCCTCTTCCTCCTGCAGCCACTGAGGTCCACAAAAAGGCCCACACGCCCGCCCACTTGGTCTCTCTCTTGTTGGCTTTGAACTTGTCTGTCCTCTGTGAATGTTCTTCCCAGAGCTTCTCCAGTGAGATCTCTTCTAGGAGGGAAGGTGAGGGAAGCTTATGCCTGTCTGAGGGTTAATGATTACCAAGAATTTGGAAATGCTTCCCTTATTCTTAGGCACAGAAACTGAGACATAAAATTAGAAACAAAAACTTCAAGATGAGAGGAAAGAGTGACTGAGAAGCAAAAGAAAAAAAAAAAAAATATATATATATATATACAGCTTGATCAGTGCAGTTCTGGAAAAGTTACAGCTTTGGGGGAAAAGATAAAGTTTCTGTATTCTGCCACAACAGAAAGCATAAATGAGAAGTTTCACTATTGCACGAAATGAGGAAGTCCAAACATAAGTTTTTCGGAGTGAGGTAAGGACTGTGGCATACCGCGACATCTCAGGACATAGAAGGTGAAAGAAAGGAACTCATAAAGTTTAAGGACCTGTTACGTGTCAGGAATTTTTCATAGGTTACCTCAGGTGATTTCTACCAAGATCATAGAAAGTAGACTTATTGTCCTTATGTTGTGCGTAGGGAGCTGTGGAGAAGTTACACACAGGCCCTCTGGCTGAATGACACACCAGACATCACCAACACTTTCTTCTCTTCCTGCAGATAGAGAGAGTCTCACTATTCAGCAAAGCTGAAGCTAGTAACACTCAAGTGTATGCAGATTTCCAAATTTACGCCTGGGGACCGGTCTTCTATTCATCCAGCGCTCAACATCCTTATTTTGGGAACAAATAAGACCCTCAGCCTAAGAGGCCCAAATTTGTCCTCTCAAACTTCCTCATTTTAGCCACCTCTTTTGGCCTTTATAATGTGGATTACTCAGGGCTCCCCGGAGATACGGAACCAGTGGGATGCATGTATAACTGTAAGAGGGGATTGACTGATTGGCTTACACAATCAGAGGCAGGATTGTCTATAATGGCCATGTGCACACTGGAGATCAAGGGACCTCAGTAGATGCTCAGTCCACAGAGCTGGGGGCCACATAACAAAAGAACCCAGTGATAAAGCTCCAGTGCCTGGCCAAAGGCCTAGAACCACGCTGGAGAGTCACCAGTCTGCATTCAAAGGCTGTAGAGTCTGGAGTCTGATGTCCATGGTCAGTGCAATGCACCCCCTCGGGAACTCCTGCTCAGGTAGACAAGCTTCCCTTCTCTGCTTTCTGGTCCATCAGACCCCAGTGTGTTGGACAGTGCTGCCCACATTCAAGGTGGTCTCCTGCCTTGGTTCACTGACCCACATGCAGTCATCGCTGGAGACGCCCACATAGCACACACAGAAGCATGCTGTACCAATTTTCTCAGCATCTCTCAATCCAGTCAAGTTGAAAACCAAAATTAACCATCGCAGCATGGGAGAAAGCAGCAGGTGAGGTGTTCCAGACACCCAGGCCCACAAACTCGCCCTCCTCGCCTGATCGTTTTCTTCCTCGCCAGGTACAGTTGTTCCTCAGAGTCTGCTAGTGCCACCGCTGCTGTCCTGGCACACGTTAGCAGCATCTCCGGCTCAGAAGCCCCCTAATGGGTCACTGCACTTTGATCCTACCACCCCTTCTGTGTGGCCTCCAGTCAGCCCCCGAGATGAGTCTGTTACACACATCAGGTGGGGCTGTGTCCCTCCTCCGCTCACGACAGCCTCCTGGTGTCTCATCTCACTCTGAGTAGACACCAAAGTCCACCAGAAGCCCGAGGTGTGACTAGATTCGGCTCCTGGATCTTCTCTCCTTGACCGCATCCCTCACTCTGCTCCAGCCATGCCGATCTCCTTGCACCAGATCTTTGCATTTGACAATTGCTCCCCACCCCAAAATATTTGCCCAACGTATCTGCATGGTTCTCTCTCTTAATGCTATCTTGCTTTCATTCAACTGTCACCTTGTTAGAGACAGATTTTCTGACCCACCTTATTTAGAAGGCAATTTCTCCCCACTATCGCCACCTGGCTTAGCCCAAAGTGCGCCTGACTTTATTTCCTCTGTAGTGGTTCTTATCATCTAGTCCTTGTTTTTCTTTTTTTTTTTATATTTTCTTATTTTGTTTAATGTACAACTTTCCCACTACATTTCCAGCACCATTTGGACAAAGATGTTTCTCTGTGTTATTAACTACAGGAGTACCTCAAATAATACCTAATCTGTAATAGCCTTCCAAAAAAATTTGATGAATTAATTGATTGGTTAATTAGTGGTAAAGGACTTGGGGGAAATAATTTGTTCCCCTATATATGGGGTAGGCATCAAATAAGTCATTTCTTTCTTTAAAACTGTTGAGAATCAGTAAGAAAATGAAAGTCATGTTGAGCCATTGAAGTAGTTCTACTCTCTTGCCTCTTGATGTCTCAAATTGTATAAGGAAAGTAGCACCTTAGTCACTAAAATCAGATGTCAGCAAACTATGTCCCTTAGGCAGACTCTGCTACATCCACCCCGTCTGCTGTAGATAAAGTTTTATTGGAACACAGTCGTTCTATCCATTTACATAATGTCAGCTCTTGCAAAGCTTTCAAAACCTGAAAGATTTACTACCTGCCCATTAATTTGGCCAGCTATTGATTTAAGCAAATATCAGTTGTGTTTTCCGCCGTTTTTAAGCAGAAGCATTAGAGTGGCCAAGTGCCGCTCAGATGCCCGTTGCGGGGAGCGTGGTAGAAGGCCGGCCCGCTGCTGCCCGGGGATCCACCCTCGTTCTCACTGCCGCACTCCCGCAGTCCTGCCCCCGCGGCTGAGGACGCAGCGCTCTTCCAGCAGGTGACTTAGGCTCCAGGACGCCCATCATCCGGCCAGAGTTCCGTAACTGCTCCACGGTCTTAGTGTCCAAACGTTCCTCCTTTCTTTCCTCTTCGCAGGCGTCAGACCTGCATCACGGTCCAGGGAGCCTCCCTACATCTCCCTCCCCCTCCCATAACCCTCACAGGTGTTTCCGCTGTAAACTCCCACTGTGGCCTGCTTCGGTGTCCACTGCTAAAAGTACCTCATCTAACTGAAGCCTGCTTGACCGACACCTTGCAGTCCCAGAGCCGGGAAGAGAGGACCCTTAGATCCAAATCGACGACAGATCACACTTTCCCAACGCAAACGCCATTTGCTCTTTCCCTAGACGCTCGTTTGGCCTTCGGCTTTGTGCTCATTTACACAGTCAGGAATCTACAACGCTGTTTGTGCTCGCAGCCCACCTTCTCTTCACATGTGTGCTCCACCTGCCCACAGAGCTTGCCAGAGGCTTCACGGGATGTGCACGCACAAATCTAAAGTGTATAACCTCTACACACCGAGGCTATGTGGGGGGTGTGTGTGTGTGTGTTTGTGGTATTTTGTGGCTCCCAGGACCGTGATGAGTAAAACAAAACAAGCCTGAATCAAGCATAAGAGACAATGATGCAATCAGGAGGTGTGGTAACCTCAGATGAATCACACTGCATGTTGCTTTACAGTGAACTCTTTTTTGGAAGAGCAAGTGCAGCCTAAAATACTGATAAAAAGTACAGCATAGTAAACACATACATCAGTAATCAGCAGTAGGGAAGCTTCACCTCCATTGTGATCCTAAAGGGCCACTGTCTTTTCGGACTGACGTGTCTGCTGTTGACCAAAACCTTTCTATGTGACCTTGTTGGTTCGGTGAATGAATAGATGGATGAAAAAATATTTACTGAATGGCCCAAATGTGACCTTTTGGTTTAAGGCTTTGCTCTCTTTACCGTCCAGATGAAGAAATGTTACACACATGACAATGTAGAAACAACCCAGATGTGTCATTTAAAATGTACCAACTGGTAAGAGTCTACAGGTAGTAGGCTCAACAAGGAGGTCATTAGACTAATACTGGCATGATGCAATATGAACCTAAATCTGCTTATACTATGACAGGCGAAATAAAGGTATCAGGTGAATAAGGGAAAAGGAGAGGAAGATTTTAGAAAAGTGAATAATCAGAAGTCAAGTAAACCTAAGGAGCAAGACAACTGAAATATTTTGAATTTGGAATAAAATGAGCAGCATTTATCTACATTAGGCAGGGTAGAGTCTGTTAGAAAGCAGAGGATCATCCCTTTGAATCAACTACAAGATGATTAAGGAGTAGAATTAGCCCTTGGGAAGGGCTCCCAGGGCAGAGACAATCTTTAAGGAGAGACAGTTGGAATTACAAGAACCGAATCAGTTCTGCGATGGAAAGTATGCGATAAAACAAAAGTAAAATCAGGAATAAGGGGGGCAGGAGAAGAAAAATGCTGATAAAGAAGATAAGAAATAGTAAAAGGGAAAATGAAAACCAGCATGATGATATCATCCAGAAGCAAGAGAAATGAGCATTTCAAAAAAAGAGTAAGTAATTTCTGGTAGCCAGGGAGGCAGAGTTAGAATAATGTGGGTCAGATATTTGAGAGCGAATGAGAGATTAAATAAATGAAAGTTCAGCAGAACATGATGGTACAGGCCTGTAATCCCAGCACTCTGGGAGGCTGAGGCAGAAGGGTGGTAAATTCAAACCCAGCCTGGACAACTAGGTTAGTATTTCTCTTCTTTTTCTTTTTCTTCAAAGGAAAGTAGGCCCTTCATGTTCTCAGTAGAGTTTAAAATCTCCTGTAGGTAAGAATTGAAGAGGATGAAGGCAGGAAATGGCCGAGCCTGGTGTGGTACATGCCTGTAATCTCAGCCCTCTGGGAGCCTGAGGCACGAGGCTCACACGTTTGAGCCCAGCCTGTGCAATTTAGCAAGACCCTGCGTCAAGATTAAGAATAAAAAGAACTGGAGATGTAGCTCAGTGTGAAGGCCCTGCGCCTCCATCTCCAGTACCACAGTAAAAAGAAAGAAAAGAGATGTCTGAGCTATCAAGTCCTAGAGCAGTAGGATGGAAAAGCCCAGAGAATACAAGTAAGAAGTCTGCTTTTGGAAAGGAAAATGAAACTACTGCTCCTGTAAGTCAGAAAGCAAAAATGAGCATTTCTAAAGAAAAATTCTCCCTGCTACCACTTCTCCATGAGACCCAGGCTATAGTCAGTGCTACTGGGCGTCTGCACGATATTGCCATTTTATTTCCACATTCACCAGCCCTGCAGCAATCTGCGGCTTCCCCTAAGCCGATCTATCACCACCATGTTCTTACTCAACCTCACTGACACTGACACAGATCAGTGTATCTTTCTTTTCTATGTGAGTACTGTGTGGATCCTTGGTAAAAAATAAAACAATGACCACGCAGCTGAAATGTGCAGGACTACATTATACATTACCGAAATGCTACAGTTAAGGAAAAGTAAGAGTCATGTATGAATGCAGACGTTGCCCTGATTACCTTCAAGGAAGGAAATGGTCAGAAATAGCAGGCACAGGAATTACATTCCGTGCATTTGGATGGTGGATTTCTGAGAAAGTTGTTCACATTTATCTCTCATTGGTGTTATCGCTAATATATTTCCAGCGAACAGCAGTGAGGCCATTAAAAACAGACATTCTATTTAGTGTCCTCAATAGTTCCACACAGACCTCAAGTTACCATTGTAGAGTCTTGAAGTCATGTGGGGTGCTAGTGCATATATTACTAGAGGCTTTCAGTAAGTGTGCCAAGGTCTCTATAATGTCCTTTCTCAAATGAGTATTTTGAGAAACCTCAGTGTCTTTGTTAGTCTTTTTCTGATTAACTTTTTCCTCATTTTACTTGTTTCTTGAAAGGTTATTTTTTATTGCAGAAGTCTTCTGGAGTGATGCCCAGAAGTCTATTAAGACAAGTGTGCTAACCAATTGGCAGATTTTATCCCGGGACATGGGCACAGGCTGATGAGGAGGCCAACAGCTGATGAGGGTTTGGGGAGGTCACTGCGTGGTTTAGTATAGCAAGAAGAAAACACAAGATTAAAATCCTCCCGTTTTGATTCCTTCTAGTGTTGCGACTCAGCGGGATTGCTCTAATGAATTCGCATTCAGATGAAAGTAATAGCTACAATCTTCACTTCAAAAGCTCTTGCCAAAAGTGATGTCTCCCTTTTGGAGAGATGAAGCGGAAAAAAACTAGAGGTTCGGAATCAACACATTTGGGTTTGGTTCCAAGCTCTGAGCACTTTGTCTGTGCAGACCTCAGGGCAGCACTCTTGCCGGGAAGGGGCTAAGCGACCAACTGAGAACACCGTTTTAGGCAAATCGCTTCAGGACTGTGGAGTTCCAAGCCCTTAACTCTACAGGGAAGGATGGAAGGATGGGACTCACTAAGGATTCTGACTTTTTTCACTATGCATTAAAAATATCCGGGACACTTTTTTAAAAATACCAATCCATGGCCCCATCCCAAACCAGCTGATCAGGATCTCTACAAGTGGGTGCTCAAGTACTTTTTTTTAATGCTCCAGCTGGTTCCAAGAGGCAGCCAGAGTCTATTAACGCTTTGTACCAACCCTTCGGCATTCTAAGAATTGCTTACTCACCCTGAGGTGGTTCACAAGCCTAGGAGACAAGAATCTATTCAAATGACTTCATGCTTATTTCACACACACGCGCGCACACACACACACACACACACACACATTCCAAATTTAATCTGTACAGAGTTGATTTTGAGGATTTTCTTGTGAAGAACAGGGAATGCCCAAAGCCAAGCTTTTACTTTTCTTACCACTTTTTTCAATTAAAAATAAAAACTCTTTTTGGTTGAGGAATAGCTAGGTGCAGCTTGATAAATTTTTGCGTAGGTATGAGTGTACAGTCAGGACCCAGGTAAGATGCACATAACCCAGATAAGAAGGCTGGTCCTACCATTTCGAAAGGATATAAGAGGTCAACAGAATCCAGCAGATGACCTGTCCCCAATACCTACCTTGTTATTTTCTTATTGCACTGTGACACTCATGGTTCAAAATAAATAATTGGATGCAATTCTCTCATTTCTTTTGCAATTGGGTGTCATGCAATATTTGCTTTGCCTCCAGTTTTGTGAAGCTGTCACAGGTACCTCTCTTGTTCCTTTGCAAAACATGTGGTTAATCTGCCCTTTATGTTATGGGATTCTTAGTTCTCTAAGCCCCCTCTGTGCTGGCTCCTGAGGGCACAAAGGGGTCTTTCCCCCTTACTCACACTCTTCCGTCTGTGGTTCAGAACACTTGTTGGATAAATACTGAATAGAAATATGATAATTGGGGTTATAGCATGTAGATGGAGGAGGGGAAGTTTGGTCAGGTGCATTCTAAATGCACAGGAAGTGCTTTGTGAACAATTATTTTTTAAAAAAATCACTGAGTGTGAAGTAACAATGTAGACTCAGATTTCAACAGAATAAAATCTTACTGGAGCAGCAGAAGCAGAGTAAAAGGGTTAATGGGAACGGGAGTTTTCTATAGTTTGAATCTGAAATGTGTCACAAAAACCTGTTTGGTAAAGGCATGGTCACGAGGCTATGTTGCTATGGAAAGGTGCAAGAGCCTTTAGAACGCTCTCTCCTTCTCCCTCTCTCTCTCTCTCTCTGTCTCTCACAGGGAAGAGAATATTCTAGATTCATGAAAAAGTCAAACAAAGATGAAAGGGCAGGTATCTAGACACACTTGTAAAGGGAAGTACAAGGTCATTCAGTTGGAAATAAGGCCATCTTGGCAAAAAAAAAGAGGAAAATAAAGCCAGTTGATGGAGCATTTAATGGAATGCATTCTTCACCTAGGATCTGATCACAGTCTAGAATTGTAATTGAAATCACTTGATGCACTGCAAAGTGCACTTGCGAATGCTGTTCTGTGAGCTGCGTGAAAGGCGAAGGGAAAGGTTGGATACAGGTAAATGGGTTTGAAGCTGCTGCCAATCTCCACGGGAACCCTTTTGGGGTGGCTGGTAGTAATGACCACAAGCAAGAGAAGATGAAGGATATCTAGTTGTTCAAAGTCACACTGAAGCTGCTGATAGTAGTCACAGAACAATGAAATTAGGAACAGGGTGACATTGATGACTTTACCTCCCTGTTCTGTTTGCCACAGCACATTAAAAATCTGATATTTGGGCGATGTCAAATGTGCACCTAGAATGAACAGTGGTGCAGAAGGAAAAGGTGAACTGTCCCATTCCATTTCCTGCGCTGAGATACTTTGAATTAGTACAGGTATGATCAAGACAGTTTACCTACCCACATTTGTTACCTTCTAGACAGTTAATGTATTTATGCATATGCCTTCCAGGATAAATATGAAAGAGGCAATGAGGATGCATCCAGAAAAACTGGTGGGGCCACCACTTTCTGGCCAGGTATAAGGAGCCGAGGTGCTTGAGGTTTGGCTGAGACCATGTCTGCAAACATTTGACCATTCCTGATTTAGAGCCAATAAAGGAAAGCACTAGAACCTCCCACAAGGGCACAGCGGACTGTAATAGCACTAAAACTTACACAGCAGGTGATTGCATCACCTTAAAACTTGCCAGATGATTAATAACTATGCTTACGTCTTATTTGTAGATACTCCAGCAAAGCCAGGCACCATCGGAATGCATTCTTCACCTAGGATCTGATCACAGTCTAGAATCGATAACATCTTTGCATTCCAAAGACAGCACTTATTTCAGAATTGTCAGACACACTACTGGTGGTCCTGTCCCCTGAGCTGTCAAATACTAAACATTGGTGGAGGCAGAAGAGAACCGAAGGGCAGTTAGGGGGTCTGGTACACCCTGCAACAGAGTGTGGGAGGGTAAACCCTGCCTGTCAGGTACCGAAGCACTGGACCGTGCATGTGAAAACAATATGGCCCAATCAGGCCTCACCGGGCTCCTGAGGGAACACAGTGTCCTCACAGCGGCAAAGGAGGGAACACAGAACCAACACGGCTCTTTCTGCCAAGAATGTCTCCAGGTAATTGTTCAGGTAATTTATGTCACTGAAGTGTACAATTTGTCATCTTTCGGAGAGGAAAAACAACACATGGACACGTATACACAAAAGAGAAGGACACGGAATCAAAACAGAACAAGAAACCATGTTCTTTGCAAGGTGAGGTGTTAAAAACACAGCATTGTCCCTGTGATTTCTTTTCAATAAAATGAAACAGAGTCAGCCCTCTGTATTGGTGGATTCCTTTTCCATGAGTTCAACCAGCCCTGGGATTAGGTCTGTACTGAACACGTAGACTTTTTTTTACTTGTAATTATTCCCTAAACGATTAAGTATAAGGACTATTTGTACATCATTTATATTGTATTAAGTATTATAAGTATTCTACAGATGATTTAAAGGACACAGAAGGACGCGTGTAGGTTCCTTACAAACACGATGCCATTTTACATAAGGAACTTGAGCACCCACCCAGTTTGGTATCTGTGGCGTCATCCTGGAACTGATCTCCCACAGACGCAGAGGGACAGCTGCATTCCCAATACATGTGTTTGGGCTGGGGATTTAGCTCAGTGATTAGAGTGCTTGCCTTGCAGGCACAGGGCCCTGAGTTTGATCCCTGGTACCACAAAAAAAAAAAAAAAAAAAAAACAACCTCAGTCAATACGTGTGTTTGTGCTCACCGTGCAGGTGCTAAAAAAAAAAAAAGAAAACTCTTTTGTCATTAATATATGATTAATGCATTTTAAATTTGGGAATGGTGTTTTACTTTTATTTATTCTTCGATGCACCATAATAAATGGACCACATAAATGTAAAGTAATGAAGTTGAGACTTGTGTTTTACTGTGATTATATCATAACCAGACGCCTGTTTGTGTATGATAAGCCACTTTAGTCAACTGCATTGATTAAGTGGCAGTGGTAACCCAAGTCCACACAGATTATAAATCTTGCATTTTAACCCAAAACATGCAACACAGAAACATGGAAAAATATTAATAATTTTAATAATATTTTGCCTTGTATAAATCACTGTTGGGTTCTTGTTGATCCAACAAATCTGTCGTAGTATTGTGGGAATCAGCAAAAGTACAGCAGACACCAGAAAAAATACAAGGAAGGCTCATAAATCAAAGGTACCATGAATGAAGTTGAAATTGACCCTAAGAAATATTGTGAAAGAGGCAAAGTGGGTCTGTATTCAGCCTTTCATTACTATAACAAAATACCTGGGATAATCAACTTATTGAGAGGCAAGTTTATTTTGCTTCATAGTTTTGGAAGTTTCAGTCTATGGTAGTTGGCCATATTGGATTGGGGCCTGTGGCGAGGCAGTACATCATGGCAGGCACAGGTGGTGGAAGAAGCTATATGGCAGACAGGAAGCAAAGAGAAAGAAGAGGAAGCTGGGCTCCAAATACCTCCTTCCCAGGTACCTGCCCAGTGACCAGAAGATCTCCCACTGGGCTCCATTGGGGACCAAGCTTTTAACACACAGGCCTTAGGGAAACATTTCCCATCTAAAACATCACCGTGCCTCACTTCCCTCAGTGAATATTGCTTCTTCATATTCAGATAGTCCCGTCGTGCCCATGTGCCCATGTGGGTGCTATCCAATGCTGATGATCAGGGCATGAAACCAGGGCATCTTGCCCTAGTGTTGCCAAAAGACCAGCTACAGTCCTCGTGCTCAGGGACAAGGAACATCATCCACTTGGGTGGCTCACTTATGATGTGGGGTAAAGTGAACAACGTTTCTATGGCATAGAAAA
>PVJO010004817.1:0-31293 GCA_004026905.1 Hystrix cristata
ATTTTACTGTTTGGGTCTCTTTTTAAATCCAGCTGAATATGATTCAAGGCATTAATTATAGACTGCTTCAATCTGCCCTACTGGGAGAAAAAGATTAAAAACTGCATGTGTTTTAATGAAAGCAAGAGGAAGTACTTTCAAAAAGACACAAAGTTTATTCTTCAAGAAAGACCCAAAGGAAAAGAAGAAAATGTTTTTTAAATACATCTGAGACCAACAGACTTCCCTATGCCTGAGTTTTGATTGAAGTGTGGTATGTTTAGATGTGATGGCAGAGAATCCCTGATTCACAGATGAGTTTTAATCTTGTTGGCCAATAGACATGAATACATATTTGCTAGTTGATCTTGTATGTGGATCATCTTGCTCCCTGCATTTTGATTCAAGAGATGCAGAATAAGGTATTTCCTGCTTGGGATGAGTTGAGGTTGAAGAGATAATATATTCTGAATATTGAGACTCTTTAGTAACAGCTCCAGGAGAGATCTAGCTGCTGGAAAATTGAAACAGAACTGTAAGAAGTAGAAATATGTCCTTATAGATGTGTGTGTGTGTGTGTGTGTGTGTGTGTGTGTGTGTGTCTGTGTGTGTGTGTGTGTGTTGGTTTTGTTGAATGTTTGTTTCTCTGAGACCTGAGAGCAAACTGTGAGGAAGAAGTACAAAGTCGACCAGGGAAAAATCCTTCTAACATGGCAAGTCCTGAGGTTGCATGTTAAGTTCATTGAGAAAGATAAATTTCAGGATCTTACATTAGTGTGCTTCAAGCTGCATCCAAAGATCAAAATTGCTGGAGGAGAAAGACTTCAAGAGCAAAGTGCTACAAGGGTTGGAAGAACTGATACATCCACTCTCCACAAATGCTTACTTGGTTTCAAAAGGAAATTAAAAATCAAGAATAAGCCAATAAGATCTTACTGCCTTTGCATGCTCCTTGTCTTCCCTGCCACTTAAAGGCACAAAGAGCTTCCCCACCCCTTTTCTTGGAGCTCTGTCATTTTTGGCCAATGGAAGCTCAGCAGGTGCCGCAGAAGCAGAGGCTGAAATGTGCTTTTGCCTCTGCTCTTTCACTCTTGTAGTCTGCCATCGCCATGCAAAAACAGACCTCCAGGGGCTCACAGAGCCTGAAGGATTCAGGACGCCAGGAGCAGGTCTGACCTGAGCCCTGGACCGGAAGCAAAGCCCAGTGGACCCCAGCAGAACCACACTGGCTGAACACAAGAATTTTTGATAGTATTTTAAGCTGCTGGGTTTTGGAGTAGTTTGTTCCACAGAATTTTGTAGGCTAATGAACAAATACAGGCTTTTAACCTGTAATTTTTCAGAGACTTCTTTGGGGATATGATGAAAGCTATGGACTTTCTTCCTACTAAAGCACAGACATAAGTTTAAATTTTTATGCAGTTCAGAGTACTCATTGACCCCTAAACTGCCCATGGAGACCTGATTATTAAAAGCATTTGCTTTCTCATATGTCTAAGTAAAGATAAGCTTTCCATTTTCTGAGTAAACTGGTAGTTAAAATAACATGCAGGAAGAAAAATGTATGTTTCATTTTGCAAATGACTTCTAACAATTTTTAAAGAATGCTTTCTCTTTCCCTTGATAGTTACTTTCAATCCACAAGCAAGGCCTGCTAGGAACACCTCTGAATGATATTTTGAAAATCTCTACCTCTCTCCTGCTCCAAAGATCCCACCCTCATCTAAGCAACCATCATCTCTCGACCATCGAGGTTGCAATGGCCTCCTCACAGGCCTCTCTGCCTTCTCTCTTATCTTGCTGCAATCTGTTCTTCACTCAATGGCCAAAGCATGCTGCAAAATTTTCTTCTGGCAACATCTGATTATTCCACAGTATATACTCTTGCCAAGAAATCATTTTACAACTCAGTGAAGAGATGAAGCTATATTCTGCTACTCATGCACAATGGGGAAGGAAGCATAATGCTTTTAAAACAGGTTACTCATCTAGTCATTCATATTATTAACATCATTTGTATAATAAATATATATATGGAAATATCAATAAGGCAGTAGTAATAAATAATATATAAAAAACAAGACAGTGACGACTCTTATACCATGGTCATCAGAACAGTTTATGAGATCATTTGTGTGCACAATGAAATTATTTCAAAATTATAAAAAAATTCCTATAAGTCAATGGGAAATTCAGACTAATTTAATTTAATAAAATGAATGTGTATTAATGTCTTGCTAGTTGGTCAATTAGCATTTTTTATAACAACTAGAATTTTTATAACACATTCGTATACATTTCTGATTGCTGAAGCTTTACTTATGATCACAGTTTGCAAATGTATAAAGTACAATAGAAAATCAGTTCTTATGGCCTCTGTAAGCCTCATTCCCCTGCAAGCAGAATCTTGATAAGCATTTCCCATTTTGTGACCCATTCCATCTTTGAGGAATTAGAGGAGGCAACAAGACTATCTGGATTGGATTGGGATAAAACCATTGATAACAGGAAAATTACGGGAATTTAAGGTGATGGTAGATCGCCACAAAATTTTTGAGGTTAAATTATCCAATCAACAGAAAAATTAGAAATCTGGCATTATCTGATACTTAACATAGAGTTTAGGATGGCGCATTTATAAAATCTCAAATGAAAAATATATGATCCAGAAACTCTTGCAAAAAAGCACTGTTTATATATCAAATAAATACCCAAATATACAGTAGTTATGAATATTTGAGACTATCTCCGAACTAGATAAATGGTAGTTCTGGTAATAAGCAAACTAAAGTGCCACTAGCCCAGGTCAAAAACCAAGAATTTTCCTTAAATCTTTTATGGCCTTCATGATGGAATATAATGATTTTCAGTCTTCCTCATATTCTCATAGCTTTATACCAGTCTTTCTGATATCATTGATAATGGGACCATTCTGTTACCTTTGTACAAAACTTTCAGATATCTGAGCTTATCAAAAATGCTAAAACAGTCAATGCTTTTAACTTACATTATTTCACGTTTACATGTTTTTGCTGTATTTATACATATGTGTAAACTAAATAAAAATAGCTTCACTTAAATAAAATAAAAATAAGATCTCTTTAGCTTGTTGAGGAAGATGATGTGATGAGAACAGACAATATTAAAAAATTCACTCAACAATGCCCTTTATACACTTCTGTGTGTCAAGCACTTCGTAGGCCCTGGGGACACAGCAGTTACAGAAACAATTGCAGTGAGTCACAGCCTGGTGAGCAGATCTATTTTAATTTGGCTGAAGAGTGATGTTTGAACAACTGCCTGAAAAGAAACAGAAACAAATCACACGAAGAAGTGTGATTAGCGGTTCAAACCTACCACTCAAGTAATGACTTGAGCGTGTATCAGAAAGAGTTTAATACCATAAATAGCTGGAGCATGCTGAAGAATAAATTAATGAAACAAAACCAGAGAAGTAGACAGGGTCAGCACCTGTAAAATCATGCAGGTTAATGGATTTGAATTTTATTTCAAATGCGACTGGAAGTCATTAAGTGATTTTAAACAAGAAGTGACACAATATGATTTGCATTTTGGAAGGTTCCCTCTGCTGCTGTGTGAAAAAGTGACTATAAAGGAACAAAGTGAGTGGAGAACACCAGTCAGGAAGTCACCATATTATACCAGAAGAAAGATAAAAGTGGGTAAATTATCTTAACTGTCTTTATGGGCACTGCCTCTAACATGCTACTTGCTGGGCAACCTCAAGTCTATAACGCTCAGCATTCGTCTGGTAAGTTAGTAAATTTTCACCAAATGTGCCAGGGTTGTTTTCTGGGAGACGACTTGGAATTTCTTTTGGAATGGGGTCTCACTGTGTTTCCCAGGCTGGGCTAGAACTCTCAAATTATCCCCTCTTAACCTCTGGAGTAGTTGGGATTACAGACATGAGCCACGATGCCTTGCAGGAGAATAATTTTATAGCTATTTCATCTATTTTTCATATCAACAGATTTTCAATGTGACTTGGAGGTACTTCTAGTCATGTCTTCATGATGGATTAGATAATGAGAAAAAATTTAAGAATGAAAGATCATGGAACCAGCGACAGTGAAACTGAATTCTTCCCTTCCTTTGTTCTTTCCATCCTTCAACATCTCTGTGTTGGAGTAGTGATAGTGGCAGGGCAGTAGTAACCCAGTGAAGACAATCTGAGACCAGTAGGATAAGGAAACCACCAACTAGGGCAAGGAGAGGGGAGTATGACAGCTTGGCCCACAATGTCAAAGCCTGAGCAAGATAATAAGACTATGAAGAGAATAAAAAGGACTCAGGAAGGGTGAGAAAATAGTGACCATAGGATATGGTGTGATAGAGAACCTTTCAGAGCCTACCATGATACAAACAGCCTGCTGCGGCACACATGCCAGAAATTCCCCACTGTGAGTGGAGGGCCCAAAGGAAGTGGGAAGGGCAGTGGTGAGAGATTGAGTATACAGAGGGGATTGGTACTGTAAGTAAATACATTGAGGCTTACTCAAAGAGGGGAGTTACAAAGAAGGAAAGAATAAATCTAGAATGAACCATATTGTGTTGGATTAGAATTAGAAGTATGGATATGAGCCCGTGGTTTCAGTAGAGTTATAAAAATATATATTAATGTGTATGTGTAAAATGTACATACATTTATACCACACATATACACACATGTCTATACATAAATGTGTTTATATTTTGATTCTCCAATTCTGTTCTCTTAGAAGGCTGGGAGCAGTGCTAACACCATGGCCACAAGCACAGTTAGTGCTCAGATCTGGTTTTTGAAATACTTTTCCTTACTAAGTGGAAACAGAGCTCCATGGGAAACAGTTGATCCTAAGACTGGGACAGGAAACAGAAAGATGAGTCTGACACTTCTTGTGTCAGAAAGTTAAAACACACCAAGGAACAGCATCATTTTTATGTAGAATTTTAAAAAATCAAACTCACAGAAACAAAGAGTAGAATCTTGATTATCAGAAGCTAAGAGATGGAGAAATTAGTGAGATAATAGTACAAACTTCCAGGTATAAGATAAGTGAGTTCTGGAAATCTAAGGAACCCTGTGGTCACTAAAGTAGGCAAAATATACTTTATACTTAATATTAGCTAAGAGTAGATTTTAACTGTTCTCACCACAGCAAGAGAAAGGGCAATTAGATGAACTGTTAGGTATGTACTATGTTAATTAGGTAGATTGTGATAATCATCTCACAATATATACTAAGATTAAATCATCACATTGCACACCCTAAATATACATAATTTTTACTTGTCAATTATACCTCAATAAGAGTGCTAAAAGAACATTCTTAAGATAATTGGAAAAACTTTCTGCATATTAGGTGATAGCAATTATCCACATTCATTTCTCGATTTTGATAATTATGATACAGTTATCAAAAATGTCTTTGTTAGCAGATCACACGTGAGAGTATTCAAGGGTATTGAGTCAACGGAAAAGCAAGTGCTTCTCAAATGGAAAAAAAATTCTTTGAATTATTCTTGCTAACTTTATGAAAATCTGGAAGTATTTAAAAAGAGTAAAATAGATGAACTATTGCAATTTTATTTTATTTTGGTCATTTGTTGTTTGATCTTTTGGCAAAGAGAATGGTCTTCAAAACAAACTGAAAAATAGTAGCTAATGTAGGCAAAAATGTAGGCCCAGAATGAATCAGACAGCAGAATTCTGAAAGAGAGATATATTCGCAGTCATTGACTGAAATCTGAAAACTCAGAAGAATCAAAGAAACGCCAGAAGATTAGAGGTGGGGAAATCTCCTCTTCCTCCCACCCCAAATGGACCTGGAAATTACAAATCTATTAGCTTGACACTGATACCAAGCAATGCTTCGGCAAAGGTTATTGAGGATACAGCCTGAGACATTTAGAAATGACTGATGATGATCTGGAGCCACTTGAACTAACTATAAACAAGTTGTGCCTCTCTTTCCTCTTTTCTGCTTTACACACATAGTTTGGGGCTGATGAATCATGGTTACAGTTTTTATACTCACCAAGGAAATCGATTATGTTTTCTTTACCATATACTATCAGAGATTAATAATTTTCTGAGATGGAGGGTTGCGCAGCTAAAGGTTTTAAGAGGTGGAAGGGAGGAGACAAGGAAAGAAGGGAGGGAGGGTGTAAGAAAGAGGAAGGGAGGGAGAAAGAAAGAAGGAAGAGAAGGAGAGAAGGGGAAAAGGAGGGGAAAGGAAGGAAAGAAGGAAGGGAAGGAGGGGCAATTTTTAAAGAGGTGAAGGAGGGAGGCGAAGATTGGGTATGTGAATTTGAAAAAGTATTTGCTAGAACCTTTAGGTGAATCAATAAATGACAAAGAAAATACTCATAACACTTGGTCTATGAGGTGATGCTGACCTGTTCATGAGTTAGCATACTTATCCTCCATTTCCTTCGAGGTCCTTCTGTGGACTAGAATTCTGCTATAAACTATCATGTCTTCTCTACCAATATGCTTTGAGCACCATCCTCCTACAACATGTGTTCCCTTACTGGACACAAGTGACACTCCAATTCCAAGATGTAAATGCATTCTTTGAGCCCTGTGTCATAGAAAACAGCTTTCCCTGATCATTTCTAACTAACAAATGTGGCTTCAAGCTCACTCCATTGTGCCTGTGCACCTATTAAAGGCGGACTTCTTTCTAACATGGAAACGCTATTATTAATAGTGTTTATGCCAATTGCTAAACTCAGAGCAATTTAACTTTTCAAAGAACTTTTAAAATGCATTCTGCATGTGGTATATAATTTAAGATTCTCTGAAAGGGAAATAATAAGATGAGATAAAGATATATGAAATAATGAGAGTGATATAAAGAAAACTAATGGTGTGATCCGATTAACCTTTTCCCATAATACAAGATGATGACGGCATTTAGATCAAAGGAAAGCAATCTTTACATAATGTAAAATTAATCTATGGAACTCTGAATCAAGGGATATTATTGAGGTAAATAGCTCAGCAAGTTTAAAGGTGGGAACAAGTAACCTTTCAGACAAGGAGAAATTGTAGAGCCCATTCCAAAGCTCAGATACTTTAAAAAATAGTCTCAGTTCCCATGATGATAGACAGAGATAATTACCATTTAAATTCCTTGTATCCTATTGTAGCTAGAGTGCTCAGTGTACAAAATATACATTCCTGGGATGGAGACCAATTAGATTCACATATGTGGGTAAATTTGCATATACACAAGAACATGAGCACAAAAACACAACATAACATTGCTGAGGATAAATAAAAAGCACATACACGTGTGTGCATGTGTGTATGTGTGTGTATTTATCAAAATAAATGTAAATTTTATATAGGTCTAACATAATCCAATATAAAGTAAATAAGTAAAAGCAAGTATGAAGTGAAACTTTTATTACCTAATTCTTACTGAAATAAAGGAAACTTGCTTGATCATTTGAATGAGATTTTTCCTGGAAAATCACGTTGAAAGCCATACCACTATATTACAATGCCAACTATTTTTCTATTGGTCAATTTCATAATATTTACCACAACTAGAGTTGTACAGAAGCTTAACATGTTATTTATTAAATTACCAGTTTAGAAAGGAGTCAAGTCTGAGGCCCTAGATTAATCTATGTCTTTGATTAATTATGAGACCAAACACCAGCGTGCAATGGAAAAAATAACACCTTTGCAGCCATACAGCCCTGAGTTTTAATTGCCAAGGTAGAGTGTCTTCACCAGTTGTTTGGCTGTTTGTATATTTAAATTATGACTCTATTTTCTATCTGTAGAAGGGAACATTCACGTGACTGTAACAGGGTCTAAAAATCACCTAGACATTGTTCAGTACCTTATAAATATAAATTCAGCTTTCTTTGTTAACAAATTTTTAGCCAACCTACTTGAAAGTGTTGTTGAAAAGATAATATGAGATTACATTTGTGAAAATATATTGAAAAATGAAAATTAATCACAAACATTAAGGTTGTCCTTATTATTCATCATGGACCCTGTGCAGAAATGTCAAAGACAGATTGCATAACAAGATAAAGGAAAACCTAAAAGCTAAATAAAACATTCACAACCCTATTTCTTTTTACTGTATTTGTAGATATTTCTCATTTATGTAGTAGAAGATTATGTAGTAATGATTTTTACCTTTAAAATATCTCCTAATGTTGAACAAAATGTTGACTCTCTTCACTACCATTTACTAGTCATGTGACATTAGGTCAGATAACTTGAAGGACAATTTTGCCATAGGCAATAAGGTAGATGTGTTGCAAGTATCTCATTTAAATCTCTTGACTAAACAGAGTTACATTATTACTTCCATATCCTCATTCTCTCTGGATGGTTGTATGGATCAGAGCTAATGTACATAGCTCAATAAGCATGATACATGGTAAACAGACACTATAGTCATTATTACCGATGTGGCACCATGGAGGAGAGGAATTTAATTTCTTTTGCAAATAAGAAAACTCCAAACCAAAGAAACTAAATGTCTCCATGTAGTTACAATACCAGTCAGTCTCATATACTGTCTAAAGGACTTTTTAGACCCAGGTCACATGTGTATTATTTCTGCTCTGATCAGAAAACCCAGACTCAACCTAAAAATTAAATAATATCTGGTAAAACTTATTTTCATTCACAATTGGAAATATCAAGGGGTTAAAAAAGGAGGTCATATTATGGAGTAGACTCCAGGATTGGATTTCCCTCCAGCTGCTCTGGTTCAAATCAGTGTGCTCTGAGGAAGTTCCAGACTGGAACCAAGCAATGGTCTCTGCGGGCTCATAGTCTGCCCAATTTATCAGCACTCCACTCTGTTCTCCTGTGCGGTTCTCAGTCGGTTCACTCGTGACAGAAACTGAGATGGGGGATGCAGGAAAGCAGCAGAAAGTGTCCCTCTCAGGGGTTTACCTAGGTCAGGAAAGTCATCCTCCCTTGATCCGGCACCTTCCAGACTTTCCCACAGTATTCCTGCTGCACCGCCGCAGCTCAGCAGAACTTGCCGCCCTCCCTAGTATAGACACTAGACTCAAGTCACTTCTCCAACCACCTCGGGGGCGCCCATGATTGGACCCAGGCCGATACTCCGGGCTTCCGAGGACAGTGACTGTTCCTCTAGCTACAGCCTTCACTTCCCAGCTCCTCCACATTTGCCTATATGCTAATGTCTGTCGCGAAACTTTATTCAATGTTTCTTTGTAGTGTTTTCCTAACCAAGTCAGACTATTTCGGGATAACTTTAGAAATGCATTTTTAATTAAGCCATTTTACCTTCCTTCTGGCCCATTTCTATCGTTAAATGTTACTTTGCTCTTCCAGACTATTAAGAGATGTTTCCCACTTTCACAATTAAATTCTGTTTTGCTTCAGCGTCATTCATCCAGAGTTAGCTGTGAGAGAGAAACTTTAATTCACCCTGAGCAAATATTTATTAAGATCTTATTTTGTACCAAGCTGTGGGGAAAACAATGTTGAGACATGGTCCTACTCTCAAGAAACTTACGTGAGAAAAATTGACATGAGTTCAGTATTCAGGCAAGGAAAGCTAAAATTTCAAGTCTAAGAACTGCTGGGAAAAAATTCACTGTGCTCTGACAGTCCCAGGAAGGTTTGACGTAATCTACTTGGGGACTTCAGGATTTCCCTCCTGAGCGATGAAAAGGGAAGCATAAGAAGTAATTAGCTACACAAGAGGGAAAGAAAAGATGCTGCTTGCAGAGAGTACCAAAGATGTAAAATACCTTGGCGAAGAGCAAGGAGGGAAAGAACAGTAACTAGGGAAAGCAAAAATGTATGTTGTTACAGTAAGGTACTGGTGGTGGGTATGCCGAATGCTGTGCAGCGGTAGGCACCAGACTATGCAGCTTGATGTAAACCATGCTGGCATAACCTTTACTTTTTGGTAAACTTGAAAAGCAATGGAAATCCATTGACCATTTTTACTGAAGATATTTGTGTAATCAGATTTACATATTTTAAAGACTGAATTCTGACTGAAGAATAATGAATGAGCTAGAGAAGGGGAATTGAAGGGCTAAGAAAAATTATGATAGCTAAAAGAAGGAAACTAGCTATTCCTTTCACAGTAAGACTCACAGATCTCAAGTAGCTAGAGAGGTAGTGAGTGGTCAAGATGAAGAGAAGATGATGAAGTGGATTCACATGCAAGAGGTAAAATCAACATGACTTGATTTTGCATTGTATGCGGATAACAAAAGAAAGGGCAGAGCCAAGGTTTCACCGTAGGTTTCCGGAGTGTGCATCCAATAGATGGCTGAGCCATCACTAAGTGAGGAACAACAGTAGATGACTCAGATTTGACGGGACAGATCAGGGGTTGATTGTAGATATTTGATGCTCAAAATACTTTTCAGGTAACTAAGAAAGGTTCAGTAGACAACTGAATATCTGTGTGATAAGGTAGGAAATGCATATTCTATAAATCAGAGGTACGAATGTGTTTTTTTTTTTCCATTTTTGTGAGATTTACCTCATCAAGTGCTTAGTCCAAATTCAAACTGTCCAGATGGCAGATTATCTGGGGGTCTGGAACTTCTGATAATGCCTACAGTAAAAAAGTAAGCCAATTACAGTGAAATTCATCCTGGTAGACTCAGGCAGGAAAGTTAACTATAGTCCAGAGGACTTTTTTGGAATTTATGGGACCACTGACAAAGTTTTAAATCTCGGAGTCGTCAGAGTTGGAAAGGAACAAGCCATGGTGTCGTCAGGTGGTAGTGATCCTGAGTGATTAGCTGAACTCTTGTGGTACGAGGCTTTACCTGTTTCCCCTACACAGAGAATAAGACCTCTGGGAATCAGACCCTCAGAGTGGGAAAAGACAGGCTGCATCAGAGAAGGACGTAATATGTACCTAGTCCCAAATACCATAACAGCCCAACACACAAGAAACCACTAGAGCATGTCCAGTACACCCACTTAAGGAAAACTCAGAAGGAGAGTAGTAAAAAGTTGTCTCAAAATTATTTTGTATTTTAAAACTTCCCTAAATATTAGTTTACTCTGGGATGAGACACGAATCTTGTTTTATCCACTCTTTTATGTTTTGATCCAGAAAGATATTTTTAGAAGACTAAAACAGATATGCCATTTTTATCCAGACAATCAAAGTATGATCTCACATACATAGAAATCATGTCATGATGGATGTGCTTAAGATTCTGGATTCTTCTCATGCCAGATCATCTCAACGGGCCCTACTTGATATCTAATTTTAAAATCAGGGCCTCAGATATTGCTGTAGTTTGGATTCTAAGTAACCCCCAAAGGCCTATGTGGTAAAAGTTTCTTCCCCAGAGTGGCGTTATTGGGAAGTGGTAGAAATTTTAGGAATCAGGCCTAATGGAGGCTCTTTGTCCCTGGGCATGCCCCTGTGAGGGGTATCGTAGAACCTCAGTTTCTTCCTCTCTCTTCTGTTTCCTGGCTATCAGGTGAGCAATTTTGCTGCATCATGAGTTCCTGTCATGGTGTGCTATCTCATCCAAAGCAAGGGGGCCAGCTGACCTTGGAACTGAGGCCTCTACATGTGCGAGCCCAATACACCTTTTATAAATTCATTGTCTCAGGTATTTGTTATTAGGGAAATTTGTTATAATTTGTACTGGGAAGCTGACTAAAACAGCTATGTAATGAGGAATAATAATAACTATGGATTTGTCCTCTTTCACCCATCCAATTCTCCCCACCCATCATCTCTTTACAACAAAATAGTGAATATTCACAGACCACTTCAACATCAACCTATGGGATATATAATTGTTATTAATAAAAGGTATTTTTTCAGCTCAACATATTTATTATAATGGTCCCTTTAAGGGCACAGATGAATAGTTTGACTCACTGTGTCTGCTCTGTATCTTTAAATCACCCCAATCACTCTTCTAATGTATTTGACATTTACTCTTTTATATGTATGAGTTCTTATAAAAATTGCATTATTGTTTTATCTATATACATTGTTTCATGGTGTTGTGGTATAAATCTTGGCTTGTGTCTTATTTTTTTATCAAATCCCATGCCGCATCCTTAAGATTTGCCCATGTTGCTATGTATATATCTCTTCCGACAGCTACACAGTGCCCTTTGGTGGAAGCTACTACACTGTACCTATTTACTTCTCCACTGATGTATACTTAGGTCACCCTGGTGGCTTCCAAATTCTTACAAGAACTACTATAATAAATACCACCATACATGTCTCTTTATGTGTTTATGTAAGAATTTGTTTGAATGTATTCCCAGAAGATGGTTGAATGATAACTGGTACATAACTGGACTAAATACTACTAAATTTGTGCCTTGAGGATCCATCCATACCAGTTATCACTTCCATCAGGAATCTATCAGGATGCGACTTGGGACAGGGGTGAGGCCAAAGAGTAAATAGTTCAGGTGTGCACGGCAGGGTACCTGCTAAGACATGTCTCAGCCAGGGCTGACCATATCCCTCAAGCTAAAGTCTTCCTGGATAGGTACCGGCTGCAGCCTACCAAAATGAGCTGTGACAGAAACCAAAACAAAGGAAAACGTGGGGAAATGTCTAACAAAAAGATTCTTTCATCTTTTTTCCTGTACTAATAGTCACTATTGTCACTTTTTCCATCTTTGAAGAGCCAATAGTCTCAGGGATCTGTGGGTAGAGTAAAAAGGGTTGAGTTCAAGGCAAGAAAGTCAGAAAGTCAAGGAGCAAGCTCTGGTCACTCAGGCTTCTCCTCCCCGCAGGCAACACTTCTCTGAAGACCATCTGTTCTAGCAGACAGCCAGGAAAGGCCTAGGTTCCAGAATTGCCCTCCCCTGAGCAGAGTCCAATCTGTAGCATCGACAGCAAGTTCCAGACTCTCTCATGCTGTAGCAAGGGAAGAGTGAGAACCACGCAGACAGAGATCTGCTTATTCTGCTCCACACCAGGAAGGCTAACCATCTGTGTATTACCTCATGGCTTCTTAAGGCAGGGCAGCTAAGGGCTGCTCTTCCAGATATGGGAGAGTAACTGCTCAGTCAAACAGCAAGAGTTCAAAGCTCCAAGCCAGGGAATCCAGGTGTTCAGGATTGCCACAGTGAGATCTTCAAAGGCCAAAGGGATGATTCTTCAAGTTCTCACTCAAAATCATCAACCTGAGCTTATAAATGCCTCTGCCTTTCATGGTACAGGTACTCAGATCTTGCTAGATGACCACTCAAAGGAGGAGCTGGACCATATCAGGTATGTCTCCTCTTCAAAGCTCCATTTCCTCTCTCCTCTGTGCTAGCTTCATAGTAAAAATATCATCTAGGGCTTACAACCACCTCCTCTGCAGGACTAGACCATTTGCCATGTAATTTAATAGGCCCAGAAAGTTTGTCATGTGCATAAGATCCTGCCAGTAGCAGAGCCAAAACTCGAACCCGTATCTTTTTGACCCTGGTAATTGCTTTTATTAAGTCTTAGACTACCTCTCACCTACATGCTCTTCTAATTCTATTTCTCACACTCAATCACTACAATTTATTCATATTAGACTCAGAGCTTGAGGGCAGGAGTGATGTCTTATTCATTTCCCATCCCTCCCACTTCACGGTGTGAAGCAGAAAATAGTAGCAAACACATACTCCCTGTTAAAGAGAAGACATCTAAGTACAGTCCCATCTAGTATAAAGAGAGAAATCATGTTTTATCACTGAGTAGAAGACAACTTGGCTCACTGTGCACATAACTGAGAGTTATCCTGAACCCTGGGGTACAGGCACATACAGTGAAAGATCAGTACCCACGATGACACCCCACAGAGACAAAAGCACACACACAAGTAGCTGCAAAGAAAAAATAAAGGTTAAGGTTGAATAAGTCCAGGAGTTAAAGCTACTGAATTTACATCAAAATTACCCCAATCATCTGATATAAAATTGGCTTATAGTACTTGATCTGCAGAGTCAAGCAAGTTATCTGGCCAATTTCCAGAGGAATCATTGAGTGAACAGAACAGTGTGCATGAGTGTTGACAGCAAATCTTAATCATTACCTGATGGTTACTTCACCTCTAGATCTACCCTCCTTCAATACATCTTAACTCGTATCAAATTTAGCTTTCTGAAATAAAAATGTCATATTATCTTCCTTTTATAAGTCCTGTAATGGTGTCTCACTGTATTTTACTAAAATCTAGAATTCTAAGCTTGGCATCCAAAGTCTTTCATCTGGAGGTCTTCCAGGACTGCATTTGGTACCACTCTGCACTCACATCCCCACTAAACTCAACCGCTTACAGTTTCCCAATTTCTCCATTTCATCTCACTCTTTCTCATAAGTGGATTGCTATGGCTTGGATATTGGTTTGAATAACTTCCAAAGGTTCACATATAAGGGTTTAGTCTTCAGATTGGTGGTTTTGGGAAGCTTTTAAGAGGTAAGGTCTAGGGGAGGCCCTTAGGGGAGAGTACTGGGACAGGACTGGTCTTTCAGTCACTTCCTACCTCCGGCTTCAAGCTGCGACAATTGCTTCTGGCTGTGCCTCTGCCGTGATATGCCAGCATTCACCACTCTCACTAGAGCTGAGCCTTTGAACCTCCAACTCTGAACTAAATCAACTTTTTCTCTTTGTAAGTTGGTTGGCTCAGGTATATCATTGTAGTATCATGAAGGTGGCTGATACATGGACTTTCTACCTGGATCCAACCTCCTGCTCAGAATCAGTCCCTGCATTTCTCTTCCCAGAAACCTGACTTCGACCATGCTCCAAGGCCCCAGATTCACATTATTTGTTTTCACTGCATTCAAGTAAGTCTGTCATCTGACAACATTCCCTGTCTAATTCATCTCCACACCAAGGCTAGCACAGCTCCAAATGACACATATAGCATGGGCTTAATACAAGTATAAGTAGATGGTTTTATTTTATAAATTAAGTAGGAACAGTGGCCTCCATGTGCATCTTCATCTCGTGCCCTAGCAACCCAGAGAGGCAACAATTCTAGATTCTCCTTAAGCAACACTCTTCTTCCCTGCTCATGCCAGAATCACTCACCTGGAAAGGCCAGTTATGTTTCACTTGGTGTTTGCTTTTTAATGTTTGTTTATTTTTGCTTTTTTGTTTTGTTTTGTTGTTTCCTGGGCCCCCATTCAGTGACCACAGCTCAGTGCTGCCCCCTAATGACTAGCACATCCCATGACAACTATTGAAAATTCCCGAGGAAAGAGCCATGCAGAAGTTGCTGTGAATTGCCTCCCTTCTCTGCAGCATCCAGTTGAGGGCAGGTCTCCTGCTCCCTTGTGATCTTCAGTTAGTCTGACCCCCACAAAATGGACTCAGATTTCCAGTGTCACAACTAGTTAATGGGCTTCTCTTTCCCTTTCTTCAGGGCCTAGATTCACCATAGTAAAGTGGCCAAAGATAGGGAAGGCCCTGGAGCATCATTTTGTCAAAGACAGACTCATTTTCCCCTTCCTCTTTCAACAGAAGACAGAATTCCCCCTTTGAATGCAAGAGAAGCCTTACTTGCTCACTCTTTCCTCTTGCCTGGTGATTTTATAGCAGAAGCGTTGGGGTCAGGATCTGCCCCAGAGATTTGGTCAGAGTTAACCTGGTCTACCTCAAGGAGTTCTAGAAACTTCTATCTTAAAGCGATGATATAGTATCTCTGTCCTTCCCCAACTCCTTCTACAAACTGGTCCACAACCTTCACCATGTGATAGTTTTCTCTCTACACACATATACACACATAATTTTTTTTTTATATGAGGGAGAAATCCAACAGATCTAGTCAGCAAATTTCACAGCAAAACAAGCCAGACTGACAGAAGAAAGCTGAGTCAACACCTGCCCATCCACTCACACACCTACCAGCCTACTAAAGGACGTGCTGGCCCATCACCAGGTCTTCTCCTCAAGAAAGTCTGACCCAGTCCCCCACACGCAGCCCACATACTCTTTGCAGATCCAGCCTAAGTTGTTCCTGCTGGATTCCAAGTAGCCCTTTACCTTTTCATTTTAGCAATTCATTGACATTTCTATTTCTTATTAATCAACTTCAATATATTTTATAGATGGTCCGGGTAGTTTAATCTCCAAACCTCAATTTATATAACTCACCTCACTTCCTAAATATCACATTTGGCAGAACATGTGTCATTTTCTATAAATATTTAAAAATCAATAATTGCTGCCAGAAATTCTGTATTTGTTCAAATCTCAGGCAAGATAAATGATGAATAGAAATACCATTCTCTTTTAAAATTCAGAATAAGGCAACTCTGATTGCTTATTCTTTTGATGTTTCTACAATGTGCCTGGCTTCAATAATCAGAGGCCAAGCCTCCTTCCCTTATCCATCGTTCTGCTGCATTTTTATGATTTTACATCTTTCTTTAAATGTATATTTACATTTAACACACCATCCTCATCATCCTGAGTGAGTGACCCAGGTCTACACAAAAGCAGATACACAAAACTAGCTGGATTGGGGGAGAGAATGGTCAAGTTCAAGTACAAGCATATTCTCTTTCAGTAACATCTCCACAAAATTTAAAACTAATATATAGCATGACAGTTGTCAGCCTGACAGTCTCTACTGTTTTTATTTACTATTATCCTTTCGATCTAGAATGTCCTCCCTAATCTCATGTGCTCAGAAGTAGAGTATCAGAAGGTGCTCAGATCACAACAGCTTTAACTCCATTGGCAGATTGCTCCATTGATGAGATTATATTTTGATGGCAGTGTGGACAGGTGACAGAAATGGGAGAGCTAATTAAGGGACCGAATAATGCGGTCATGACCTTGGAAACTATATCTGATCCCTGGTCCTGGCTCTTCCTTGCTCACTAAGCTTCCTGGCTGTGATGAGGTGGGCAGCATTGCTCCACCATGCCCTTCTACCATGATGTATCTGCCTTGGAGTTAATTGACCATGGACTGAAATCTCTGAAACTATGAGCCAAAATAAATATTTCTTCCTTCAACTTGTTTTTTCTAAAGTATTTGGTCATAGCGATGAAAAGCTGACTAACACACACACACACTACGAGCCACACAAAAATTTGAACTCTTCTGTCTTTCTCTCTCTCTCCTTCCATCCTTCCTTCCTTCTGTGTGTAGGCACATAGATATAAATATCTAGAGACAGATAGATATTCATATATATTACACTATATACATATGCATGCATATATATATTGTTGTATCTTCCCTAAACACCATCAAGTTGTGAGTATATATTAGACGTTTTCATCATTTTAACATTCAGAATAAAAGGAAAAATAATAAATCCAAAATATATTTTTCTGCTTTCCCAATGGATTATCTTGATTACTGCCTGATACATAAGCCATTTCGAAGATGATTATCTCACACCTTTTTTTCTAAAAGGTCAGAAAATTTTTCCTATAAATATCCCAATAGTAAGAATTGCATCTCTGCAGGTCATACACACTCTTTCACAACAATCAACTCTGCTGTCACAGCATAAAGCAGCTATAGACAGCATATAAGTGAATGAATGCAATGTTGTTCCAATAATGCTTCACTTGCAAAAACAGGTAGTGGGACAGATATAGCCTCTGGCTGACCAAAAGATGCCAATCTCTGGCTTTAAATATGAAGAAAAGATATTCAAGGAACTGGTATGAAGGTAAGCCACTGAAAGCTATAGAAAAAATAAACCTACTTTTTTCTGTGCTCCCCCCCATTTATTTTCCCCTCAACCATTCCTGAAATACCTTTTTTTTTTCCTGATGGTCCCAAATCTATTGCCCCTGATTAAGAACCTGGATCACAAAAGGAGAGAATGAGACCAAGACACGTGGATACAAACAGCATAGACAGGGTCCCGGCATCATTTGAGAGCCTGGCTGGAGATATCTCTAAAATCAGGAAAAGCAGAGAGGTGCTCGCTAAATGAGTCCCTGAATTCCCTTTAAGCTTTTGTTCGGTACAATTGAATTTTTTTTTTCCCACCAGCAGCCAACAGTGCATTATATATCTTGATTAATAATTCATTACTTCATTCAATCCTAGCAAAACCCAGTGAAAGAAATTCTTTCTCATTTTATAAGAGAAGAAAATGTCCTGTAGTGAAGCAGGTAGCAAGGGCACAATTCCCGAAGGTGGGAGGGGCTGGTTCTGAGTCCTGACGAGGCTGGCCCCAGATACACTGTAAGTTCAGCTGGTCCTAAGCTACAGGAAACTCTCATCTGCAAACCCATAAATCTGGGGACTGCCCTGACCGAATAATGAATACACAGAAACAGTCCTAGAAGCCACCACTTGCATCACTGAGTTAAATTCCTATTTAACTAAGAGAAAATGGGTATCGACCACAGTTAGCTTGGTTGCAAATGTCAGGCTCTTTGAATTATTAGGAACAGCAATGAAAAATTGATTACATTGAAAACATCCTGCGAAAAGTTTTACAATTACACATTAAGAAACGGCGTTAAGCAAATAAGAACTAATTGTTCTCAGCTGCACTGGTAACGACCCTGTCTGCGTTCCCAGTACAATGTATATTCATTTCATTTGAACAAGAAAAGTGAATAAAAATAAAAATCCCAGATCTCATTCACATTCACTCACTATAATTCTCAGCCCAAGGTTAGCCTCCCAAGGGAAGAAAGCAATACAACTGCTAATGCTTTTCCTGATCAGTTCACACAGGTCTCGAAACTTCTACCTCCCTATTACTTTGTTGAGACCCCAAACAAATTCCCAGAAAAAGAATACTATGCACTATGGTATAGAAGTGCATCCAGAAGTTTGAGTGTGAATTTGAGGAATGAGTGAAATAATTTTAAGGGTCTTAAGGGAGTTTGTTTGAAAAACACACACGCAAACAAAAAAAGTAAATATTCTTTCTGTTTTCACATGCCTCCAGTATTGACTCACAGCAGTTTGAATCAAAGTACTGGTTAGAACAAAGTTAATCTACTGCCTGACCATCTCATATTTCATAAGGAATCAGCATGGAGATCTCCAGACAGCTAGCCATTATTCTGACCTACTCTTCTTTCCATACACTGATTCCCCTCCTCCTATAAAATGAGCATGTTAGGCTGCAGTAACAAGCCATCCCAAAATGTTCAATAGCTTAACATCACAACAGAGCACTAGGCCCTGAGTTCAGTCCCCAGCACCATAAAAAAAGAAAAATCACAACAGTGTCTTTCTCATTCAGGCAAACAACCATCATGGGATTCACAGGTAAGGTGGCTCTTTCTAGTTTGCTTTGTTCTCAGATTTTGTACTGAAAATTCCAGCAAACAAGGACAATTGCCCCATCCATGCAAGAGCTCAGGGCTGCACTGTACACATTATGGCACAGCATATCCTAGTCGGACCTTTACTCTGAGGGAGCCCAATCCACAACAGGTGTGATTGCTATATCCTTAATTTGATTCTCACCTCAATATTAAGCTTTAACTGTTTTTTTTTCCTGTTTCAAAGTTTTTCTAAGTTTTTCTGTTTGTAGTTGGAAAGTAGTTTACTCTTCCAACCTTGAAGTATTTTCCTGTGCATATTTTATTTCCTTTCATTCTGAATTACAAGCCTCCTTCTAACCATAAAGATAACCACCTGCAACCACTCATGACACTCATTTTTTTTCTGAACTTTTGCACTAGACCTATACACTCATTGGTACGTGAATTGTCTTTCATGTCACCCAAAGTGACAGCTATACAAAATATTTTGGCAGAGAATAACATGGGCTGTCTCTCTCCTGGCTTTGTTATTTATTACTTAGTCCTTAAGCAAAGGCCACCTATTTAAATTTTTATGGCAAACACCACTGCTAGCCACTGATTTCTGTGTCATTCAGGACACAGGTTAGCTAGGTTATGCTATATCACATAGGACAAACATTGCTACGACATAGGACATAGTTAGGTTATGCTAAGATAACTAGCAAACCCAAAATTTCTGTGGCTAAAAATAACAATTGCCAGTAAAAACACAGAGAAAAGAGATCCCTTAAATGCTGTTGGTGGGAATGGAGATTTGTATGGAGAAGTGAATGGAGGTTTTCCTCAGGAAAAACAAAGAGCAAGAACTACCATGTAATCCAGCTATCTCACTTCAGGGCATATATACTTACAAAATGAAATTAGCTTTTCAAAGAGATACCTGCACTCCCATGATAACCGCAGCATTATTTAAAATAGCCAAGATAGAGACTCAACTGAGGTGTCCATCAGCAGAAGAACAAATGAAGAAAATGTAGCAAAGGCATATATAATAACAATGGAATATTACTTAGCCATAAAAAGATCAAAATCCTGTTATTTACAGGAATATTGGTGGAATTGGAGCACAATATGTTGAGTGAAATAAGCCAGACTCAGAAAAACAAGCATTATGTGTTCTCACTTATATGTGGAAGCTTAAAAGGTTGATATCAGAGAAAAGAATAGAATAGTGATTATTAAATTCCAGGGAAGGTAGTAGGGAGAGGGGCTAGAAGGATGTTAGAACATGGGTACCAAAATACATTCAGAAAGAATAAACTCCAGTGTTCTAAGCCCAGTAGAGTATTACAGTTTAAACGACATGTTACAAATTTTATGAAAAACTTAAAGAGAGGTTAAAAACTCCAAGCCTGAAGAAATGATAAATGTTTAAGGACATGGAAATAGTAATTACCCCGACTCAATCACTACACATGGTGTACACATGCTGCATTATCCTACTCTTTCTCATAGATATGTACATGTATTATGTGTCACTTTGTTAAAGAAAAAATAAAAGAACTTAGAAGCAAAGAAGAATAAAATGAAAGGATGTGTTCCCATTCCTGCATCAGCTCTATCCCAGGAAACCATGAGAAACTTAGTGCAAGACATCAGGCTTGCATTGCCAAGCAGAAGTACTGCAGACAGTTAAATCTGGTAGACATCAATAGACAGAAAGGAACTAGGCCCAAGACAGAATCAGAACAGGGATGGGGCACACCGGGCCTGCAGTCAAGGTCTGCGTTGATAGAAAGTAGGCCCCAAGATGGAGACGCGATGGCGAAGGTTGCAATGCTCCCCAGAGACAGACAGCAGTCCAAAGCTTTACTGTGACTGGCACCGTCTGGTCCAATAAGCCTAAACAGCAGTATAATAAACACATACAACACGCTGACCCTCACTCTACCCCTTCCGGAAATGCCTTTGTTCTCTGCCATGTTGTGCATCCTTGCCACGTACCTTGTTTTTCTATTAGATCAACATCAGGTAAGTGATTGTACTTGCAATCCTATTCATTGATTAGAGTTTGAGCCAAGGTAATCGGTGATGTGATTTTACTGTATAAAAATCCCCTACACAAAAAGACTCATTGACAACCACTTTTGGGACCCCTCCTGCCTCTTAGGAGGTTTCTCTTTATAAAACTTTCCTACTTTAACCTTCCTTTGTCCTGGAGTTCATTCTTCTGTGTCATGAGACACAAACTTGGCACGTCTAACAGTTTCGGAGTTACTTCCCTGTAACAGAAGCAGGTATGGTTGAGTCCTGCGCGAATTCATAAAACTTCCCTCTAGAAATAACAATGACCACATCTGCTCACCTTGATATTAGTCAAAGCAAGCCACACAGCCGCTTTAATTCTGCAGAATGGGAAAGTACAACCAGGTGCTCCAGAGAGGAAGGAAATAGAGTATTTGTGGGCAGTCCTAGTGACTACCACCTCTATACGACCCCAGCCCCAGGTTCAGTTTCCATTCCAACATTCTTAACATGCCTTCTAAAACTCTTAGTTGTCAAAGAGCGTGTATAATCACAGAACAGTCTCTCCTTCTCTGGCACGAAACTGATACCTATCTGTCTTCTAGATGACCATAATTCCTGTAGCCTTCTCCAAATTTTTCCTTCTCTTTCCTTTCTTCCTTCCTCTCTCATACACACACTCACATGCTTCTCTTTTCAGGGTCAGTAGGTGGGGTCATAAAACTTCTTATTCTGTAATATCCTACCTCCAGATCTTTACTCTTCTGTTCTTATGCAAGAAAAAGTATATATATTTTTGAAATTCTTACATATAACTACAACCATCCTATTCCTCCTCATCACTGCTATATGTGCCTAGATTTTCTGTTCACTGACCTTCTTAACTCCAACAACTTTCACTTTGTTTCTAATTTAACCACTCCATCCTATGGCCACAGTTTGGAGCATGCACTGTACCTTGGAAATCTTAAACATGAATGTCCTACTTCCTGGTCCCAGCATCTAGTCTATTCATTCTTGTTGAGGCCAGTATTGTCACTCTCAGTTCCTTTCTCCTCTGGGCTGTTAGAGCAATTCAAATGCAAAATTGAGCACCTCACCCTTCAACAGGTTACCTGCACCCCACAGCACAGTGTCTCTCAAACTTGACAAAGCATTACAGGCACTGGAGGAGCATTTAAAATCTGCCAAGCCATACTCCAAATCAATAAAACCAGCATTTTTTGAGTGTCAAGCATCAGGATATTTTTTAAGCTCTCTAAGTAATTCCACTGTATAGCCAAAGTTGTAACCATTGATCTAAAACATGAAACCAAACATGAAAGGTAAGGTACTTCCAGAAATGGGAGGGATTTTCTTGCAAATGTCTTATTCCAACTACTTGCATCAGAGTCACCAACCCTGTTTAATTTCCTAGGCTCCATCCCAGGACGTTGAATGATAGTGTCTCTAGTTACATTCCTAGAATTTGATTTTAACTAACTCTCCAGGGTGATTCTAATGCATGCTGAAAGTTGATATGACTTCCTGACTTATTCATTTATGTTTTCACACTAAACTTCTGATCTGTCCCTATGAATATGGATTGTGATCAACTAAGCTCATCAGAAAGAACTGTGACCTATAATACATAATTCTTTGACAACATGGAGAAAATGAACCAGACACAGATGGCCCCTAGTTAATGCTGATTCCACTTACAGTTACTGAAGTTTACAATAGTACAAAAGTGTTACAAATTCTATAGATACCATTCTTGGACTTTTTATCTTTTCCTTGACTAGTGATATGCACTATGATACTCTCTCGTGATACAGACAGCACCACCAAGCCATTGTTCCCCGTCATCCATGGGATCAAAGACACAACCAACCAACACGCTATGGTGTGCTGGGTTGCTGAGTTATGTTTGGTAGAACAAGTATATTGAATGCATTTTTGACTTACAGTGTTTTTAACTCACAGTAGGTTTATCAGGATGCAAGGACAACATAAGTTTAAAAGTAACTGTATTTGAGAGAAATGAAGAACACCTAGAGATCATAAAGACCAAGAGAAAAGAGAACAGGTCTACAGTTTGCTTGCATTAACCCCATTTTCCTAAAATAGCTAATGAGAATACCTTGGTTCATGAGTACTGCGCTAACAAAAGGCTGGAAAATTTATAAGAAACAGACATTTGTTCCTGAAGCTAGGAAGCCAACGTCAAAGCACCAGGAGACTCTGTGTCTGGCTCGATCAACAGGGGGCGCTTTTAACAGTGGCATCTTCACAGGGAGAAGGGTAAAAATGATGAAACTGTATCCCCCCATGGCAGAAGAGTGAAAAGTACAAGCCTACTCCTCGAACCCATTTTCACAAATCCTTTAGTACATTAACGAGGATGGAACCCCCATAAGTTCACCACCCCAGTGAGTCCTCATCTCTTAATATCACCACAACGAGATTAAGATTCAACATGAATGTTGGAGGGGACACATCATCCTTCAAGACAGCTGTCAATCTATGTATGCTTGAATCATACTGTCTCCTCTCCTCACCCAAGAGGAATAAATGTTTGTTGACTGAGTCTCAATTTTAACGCCCAAAGTCACTGAGTTCAGGGTGAAGGAATTCCTAGTACCTCCTCATCACTGAGATACTCACTCCAAGAGTGTCACATTGCTCAACTTTGCATAGATCTGAAGTCTCAGTCTATCTCTATTAGAAATTGTCCTTTCCTCTCCAAAAATACAGACCACACCTCCATATGTCAACCAGCGGTATCATATATCTTACTTATATAAGCCAAAACCTTGCCTCTCACCCGGTAGCATCCAGAAGCCAGTACCAAGTAACCAGGTGTTTAAGACTTAGAGATTTTGTAACCTTGTTTTCAAATCTTTATGTTAATTTGAAATCAGCTGTTGCATGAGTATTTATGCCCTGGTAAATGCTGCAAATTAAGAGGTTTTTTTTAAGTCAGTAAAGCACTGTTATTGCATAAATCTTATATAGTCATTTACCATTTACAAAAGTTGTGAGGTTCTTTATTATATTTAAATTCTTTATAATGCTATGAAGAAAGTCATTTCCCTCATTCTATACAAAGAAAACCAAAGTTCAAAAAGGTTAAACAACTTGTTTATTATAACTAAGATTCCAAAAAGATGTGACTCCTAGTTTATGCCTATTTCCAAAGCAGTACTTTAATTGGTAATGTTAATAACTAAATACCTAAGGCAAAGGTTATAAATTTTTGCCTGATTCATTCACAGCTGTCTCTCATTCCTCGACAGATACTTAATAAATAACTGTTGTGTGTCAGACTCTGTACCAGGCACTAAAATCACCTTGATAAGTAAGACACAGTTCCTTGCGGACCTCACTGTCTACCAGAGAAGACATCTGAACAGATAAATCACAATAGTGTGGCGTGTACAGCTCTGAGCCCACCTGTGTCCATTGTGACTGGGGAGAAGTCTGGCGTGTGCCGAGAAAGCGTGCTCCTAACATTAAGGAATATCAGTTCATTTTATTACAACCAGAAATAACATTTCCAAAACCTCACAGCCTTATCCATCTCTGTACATGTACCTGATGGCATGACAGTTCTACAAAACACAGCCTCACCTATCGAATGTGCCCAAAGATCAGGGACAGGGAAGAATCATCCTCTCCATCCCCTCAGATGTACATCTAAACACTGCAAACATATTATCATTGGTTTCCTTACATCTTCCAAGAGGCAATGTGTCAAATAAATAATTTAGAGCAGCTGAGACACCACAAGAAAACAAGGCTATCAGTCATGTCGGTACATTATTGATTGCCAATAACAAGATACTTGCTAAGACAAATGACTCAGCTATTATACTAGTGAGGTTTCAGCCTGCCTCAACTACATAAATCATATTGAACCGTTTGCTGTTTTAAGGTGTATAAACATATTCATAATAATTTTCTCCTCACTTTTGCAATTTATCTAAGGTGGTTCTCCACTTGCAAAATCTAAATACACTGTTTGCCTACTTACACAATTTTTCTTTCTCCCTCTAGGTTGTACCACATGCCTATTACATCTACTTAGTGGAGAATTACCTCTGTTTATGTTTATGCCTATGAAACCTAGATACTGGGTTAGAGATTTTAAAAAGATCAAGTAAAATGCAATGCCTTTAATCAAATTAATTCATTTCAAATAAATCAAGGTGTGACAGAATAAACACATAGCAACTGGAGGCAGAAGGCATAAGTTCAAAGGTAGCTATTAGTTGTGTGTACTTGGACATCAATTTTCTTGTTCAGCTCTTGGTTTTCTTTACAAAATGGAGATAACCTTGCCTGACCTGCTAACCTCATGAGTTTATTATGAGAAAGAATAAAAGGAAAATTTGAAAATTATAAAATGCTCTATACACATGACAAAACTGTTTCAACTTAAACATGTCCTTTTGTGAATTTATTATCAAGGTAGGTGTATATGTTTGACAGTTCAGATAGAAATAGATGATATCCTCAAATTAGGATAATACAAAGGGTACTGACTTCCCCAGGGACTCAGTATGAAGACACAGGAGGGAGCAGAGGAAGCCAAGGGGTAGTATAGGAACCTGCAGCCAACAGCACCAGAACTGTGATTTCTCTGAGCCCAAAATATGTAAAGTGGGAGAGATTATCTAAATGACAGAACCACGATGATCAGACAACCTGGAGAAGAGCAATGACTTTGATTTAGAGACCCTACCAACCACCAACCGCAGGTAGCCTCAGAGTAAGAAGTTAGTGGTGGGCATTCTGATTCCTCTTTGTTGGCTACACCCTATCAGCAGCTGGGACATAAAAAAGTGACTAACTGTCTTAGTCACTTTCCTTGTCACTGAGACAAAATATCCTAAACTCACAACTTAAAGGAAGAGAGGTTTATTTTTATTCACGATTTTTAGCGAATTCAGTCCATAGTCAACTGGCTCCAAAGCAGGAAGGGATGGTAGCAGGTAGTAGGGTCTGGAGGAGAACAGCTGCTCAGGTCATGGTGGTCAGGAAGCAGTGAGTGAGGGCAGGAGCAGTGGAGGGAGATATGCCCTTGCAGACCACTCCCCTAATGACTTTCCTGTTCTCTCTTCTGACTAGGCCCCACCCCCTAACAGCACACTGGGCTATGAACTCATCAGCAGATCAATCCCCTCCTAAGTATAGCACCCTCATTATTCAAATGCCTTCTAAAACCCCAACATCTGAACTCATGAGGCTTTGGGGGACATTCTAGATCTGAACCATAACAGTAACTCCTGTGGGTCAGGATCCTGGGGCAAGGAACAAGGTGGAAAAAAAGAGGAGAATATATCTAAAAGGACAAAGGAAGAAATCTAGCACAGTAGAAAACAATCTTTGTTACAATTATTCCACACTTCAGAATATCAACCTCAAAGTTATATCCTACTTTCCACTTCGAAGCTCTATTTTCACTTATGAAATCACATGACCTTTCTACCATTTTTCTTATCTCCATCTCCTAATATTTATACCTATTGCCTTACTCATGCCTATATCAGGCAAGAATATTTTGAGAGCAAGTAGCAGAGACCAGCTCAAACTGGTGTAAGCAATGAAAAGGATTTATTCATTCATTAATTGAAAACTCATGGAAATTGTGCCCTCAATCATGGTTGGATTCAGGAATTGAATCATTTCATTAAGATTAAGTTTTTCTTCTCCTCTTTTCTATTTTATCTTCTTTCTCTGGCTTTTTGCTTCCATTTTGTATGGGCTCTCATCTTAAAGCCTTCTAGAGGAATACAATCTATAGAAAATAAATGTATAATTATGCAAGAGGATTTATTATGTAGTCTTACAAGATGGGAGATGGGAAAGTCCACAAGGACCATCTGAATCAGAAGTGGATGAATCCACAATGGCCACTTGCACTCGGGAGAGCCAGAGGACCCAGTAGCTGCTCAGCTCAAGAAAATGGAAGTCACAGAAGAAGACAAATCAAGGATGCAGCACCAGCACAAAGTCAAAAGTTTAGAAACTCACAGTAGAGTCACCAAAGCAAGTCTGCATTGGAAGGCTGAAGCAACTAGAGATGAGTGTCCAAAGACAATGATGAAGACTGGAGCTCTTCCAAAATGGGGATGTTTCCCTCTTTTCCTGTTTGTCTCAGCCAGGCTACATGCCTACTGGATGGCAACACACATCCAGGGTGCATCTGCCTCCTTTGGTTTGCTGTTCTACATGTCAATCATCCAGAGACACACTCAAAACTGTGCTCCACTAATCTATCAGACATTCATTCAAGTTGACATACCATGATTAATGGTCACAACTCTCTTTCCATTTGAATACTCAAGTTGCTTTAACACCATAAAATTAGAAAAACAACAGAAGTTTCTTCTCAGCAAATATCCCCAAATCAAGTCTTGCTGACTCAGTGACCCAAGACATTGGGTCACTTCTTTAAACCAATCACTATGATCAAGATGAAGAACTATTCCAGCATTCAGGCTGAGACCAAGCATTTTCCCCAGGGACCAGTAGAAGAGGTTCCAGATATACCCAATCAAAAGGAAAATGGACAAGAACTACAGCAGTCTCGTATCTGTATCACCTCACAGGGGTTGTTGCAAAGTCTCACATTTTTGAGGGACTTGAAAAATGTTTGTTAAAATAATCTACATATTAGCTTGCTTCACACCAGCCCTTGAAATCGAGCTGGAGTTGTCTCATCCATAATCCCACTTTCAGGCAACATCTAAATATCCTTGGTATTTCTGCAAGATTATAGGGTTATCCTGTAGATCATCTTTGGTCTTGAGAAGCGTATGAGGTTACCTCTGTCCTGAACCATTTTGACTCTGACCGACTCAGCAGGTGCTGGTTTTCACAACAAATGTGGCCCCACACATAAACAACAAAACATGTTCGGTGCCTTTTTCAAAAGATAAATGAGAAGCTATGAGAGTTTCTTAGAAAAACAGTATATAGCACTTTAATGGGTGCTTGAGGGAATACCAAAATAAGAACTTTTTTCGCCAACTCCTGACTCTGCCCCGACTTAGTTATTCTTGTGGCTCTCGCCACCCATTCCTACCTTTTCAGAAAAACAATAAGATTATCCTCGGGTCTTATGCAGAAAAATGATTACCCTGCCCCCACCCTGACTTTGATTCTATCGAGCACTTGTAACATCAAAGATTGGATGAAAGATAGGAGTGGATGAGGAAAGGTTATTTGCTATCTGCATCGAGCATTGCTCAGAGTGTTCCACATTAACAGAAAAAAAAAAAGATAACACTCTCCCTAAAAGTAATTCTGAGGAATAAAATAGCTATGAAATCATGTGAACTTTATATATGCCATACTTCTCATACTTATTTTCTCATACCCAGATTTACTGCCTTTGTTCATAAATGGAATAAAATGATTTCTGGAGGGAATCGAGTAATGGACTTGTTTCTGCCAGTACTGTTTACTATGACTGAGCAGGCACCTTTCCCTAAATACTGTCCTCTTTGTACGCAGAATAAAAGGGAAGGAAATAAGGTCTCTTCCAGAAACCATAATAAACAAACTAACTGCTTCAATCTATGGCGATTTTTCAAAACTTCAGACACATTTTATGTTCTGACTTCTGACATATCTGCATAACATTTGCAGTACTTATTATTTTAGTGGACTTCTTTTTAAATTTAATATGTGGTTTTGCCTTGTGGTTAGTAGTAATATCAATGATGTCCATGAATAGATATTAAAGTTAAATTTGTTCCAACATGTTAAAATAACCACTTGGATTAAAATGCTGGCCATGTGCCATAAAATCTTCTATCAGAAATCATATACATCCTACTCCATGGCAAAAGATTTTCTACATCAATGATAATGGGTAGAACAATCAGAGGTGCAGAGAGGTTTATTCTTTCATGATCCATCTACACCAAAGATGGCCAATCTTTTAAAGCGTCCAATGATACAAACAGCCCACTGCGGCACACATGTCATAGGTTTGTCACCACTGATCTACACCATCTACAAACACAAATACATAACAACAAAGAGATGCAGACCACAGCACTCCTCCAGGGGTGCAAAAGAAGACCAGAGAACACCTGGTAAGTTGGCAAGGGCACCTGGCTTTAATGGAGAATCACACTATCCATAACCACCCAGGGTCAGAGAAGATCTTCAAGAACATGAGTTTTCCAGTGCGTAACTTGATTTTGTTTCATTTGCACGATAAGGAAGAAATAGAATGTACTTTATATTTAGATCACTCTAGCTCCAAATCCTACTTACTAACATTAAGATATTGAAGTTATGCTACCTCTTTGAGCAATGGTTCTTACATTTTTTTTAAAGGAGGGCTCAAGTATCTCTGGGTTGTAGTAAGGTATGCAAAGTTCATGGCACTAAATCAATGTATAATATTACCAATTATCAGATGGCTCCAACAATTATGAGCTCAGTTTTCTATTTATGGAAAGGTAAGTCCATGGGTAGCAGGAGGTTCTTCGTTCCTATCATACTAGATTTTTCTTTCTCAGTCTTTGGTCTAAGACAAATGATACTACCACAGTGTAGTTCCCAATAAAACAATCACTCGGCCAAGGGTTGGGGAAAATTTGTCCTTTAGAAATGGTTACAATTAAACCAGTTACTCCCCAGGAGAAATAAAACTGGCTGATAGATTCATATTTCATAAGTAAAGCGTCTTTCCTATTTTCGTTTGTTTCATTTTTGTTGCTGTCGTTTGTTTGTTTGTTTTCACATGACAAAGAAGTTTGATCAGCATAAAACTCCAGGCATCATCTCACATACGATTCAGGAGTGAAGTCGCTTAATCAGATTACTGAGTTAACAAAAAAGTACATGGGCATAGGTAGAACACCCTCTTCCTCTTCCCATTAGGTGTCTGCCTCCCAAATGTATGCATACTCTTTCCTTTTAGGTTTTTGAGAGTTACATGGGGGTTCATCACTAACTGTGCCTAGGTGAAAATTTTTATATAATATGGGGTTCAGTATTAAGAAGCTCGTTTACCCATGATTATAAACCACATTCTCCATTATCATCTTTATAAGTTATACATTATGATGAGGCAGAACGTTGTGGTGAGAGAAATAACATACAGGAGGCTAACAGCAAAAAGAGATCCAGGAACAAAATAAACCCTTCCAAGGCATGCCCCCAGATACCTACTTCCTCCAAGAAGGCTCTAGCTCAGTTTCCACCACTTCCCAATAGCACCACCAGCTGGGGACCAAGTTTCGGTACAGAAGCTTTTGGGGGACATTTAAGATCCAAACCACAACACTGCCTAAATCTGTTAGATTAGACATAAATTTCAACAAAACATTTTCACAAGACTTCACTAGCACAGCACCCACTGTAGCAAAGTCTTTATAGAGTTCCTAATTACAGTAATTCTCTCAAGACATAATTTCTTGGACAGAGTAGTTTAGTGCCTCCTACACTGAGTACAGTGCTTACCACGGAAGCAATGCTGAGCTCCAGCTAGCTAAGTCCAAGATCCTGGAGCAAAAAGCTGAATTTATTTCTGATCTCTAAGCAATTTAGTCACTTCCATTTCCCACTAACCTCTTGGTTGTATCTTCTTCTGAAACAAAACACCAGTGCATAATCCATAAGTGCATGTATGTATGTGTAGCAATAGAAAACATAATTTCTCTATTTTCCTAACACTTCTTAAAACTGATAAAATATAACCCTTATGTCTGTGTTTATTTTGCCTTTAATTTGTTTTCATATTTTATCTGTAACACATTCTACAACGTTAAAGAGGCAAGTACTAGCCTAAGGGTTTTACAGATGAATAAAATAAGCCTTAAACAGGCAGTCTGGATCAAGGTCACACAAGATTTTACCAAAGTTAAAACTGAAATGAATTTTACCCAACTTCCTGGCCTCAAGTTACTCAGAACCTATGAGAAGAAACAGACAAATAAGTAAGAATTTAGGATTCAGATCATAGACACTTACCCATAATGGCCATCTTGGAAGAAGACAGAGAGTGGATGTGTGATCCAAACTTGAGGAATTAAAGGAGACTTGCCAGAGAAGCATGAAGATTTAGGCTTAATAGGTGATCATT
>PVJO010004817.1:31393-104874 GCA_004026905.1 Hystrix cristata
TGGTTATTTTGTACCTGTACATGATACATCTTGGTTTTCCCCCCTCTTCCCCCCTTCCCCTCCCCTCCCTTCCATTCACCCACCCCTCCCTATTTGCAATAAGTGTAACTACACTTTACCATTTTTCCCCCCTTTCATCTTACTTTTCTTTTAACCTTCTTCTTTATCCCCCTTTTCCCTATCTAGTTCTCTCTTTTAATACAGGTTTTCTTAAGAAAATAATGGAAACATCTCACGAAACCATCTTTCATCAAACCAAACCAAAGAAGATATGTCAATGCTTCTTTCCTCTTAAACTCAACCAGAAGGGAAACAATAGATATTGTTCCCAAATAGTTACATTCGGTGCAGCATGATGATGTTACCTCTAGCTGAGCTGGGAAATTATAACTACACATTAACCTGCAAACATTTTCCAAGACCATTCTGTGCTAGAAGAACTGCTCTTCCAAGCCATTCCCACATTCATGTGGGTCACTGTCTCCCTGCGTTGACTGATGAGTGGCTGTTGTGCCTCCAGTCAGCTGCGCTTGGGCGTTCTGGCAGAATCTGTCAAATGATTTGGTATTCAGGGTAGCTGGATTTTCTTTGTCTTTTCTTTCCAGGAGACAATAAACTTGTCATAAGGCATAACATTTTTCAATATATGTGCATTCATTCTCCCAAACACACACGCATATAATCTTTCAAAACTGGATGGCTTCCTATGCCAGCAAACACACACACCAATTTTAAGTGGATGCATATATCAGAATGGCACATCCAGAATATACAACAGTAATAATTCCTTATATTTGCATAGTGCTTTTTATTTATAATTTATACACAGCTGCTCCCAAAAGGATGTGAGACAGCAATAGCACTTTATAATTTATAAAGCATTCCATTTTGTGACAACTCTTTGAGGTAGAAAGAATAAAGATTAGTATTCATGTCAAAAAGAAAAGGAAACTGAGGCTTAGAAAGATAAGGTGACTTTCCCAAGCCATTTCCAAATCTCTGAAAACCTTAAGTTTGTTCATTCAAATGTATCAGGCCATTTTCTCTAACAAACTGTACACCTGCCAGTTCTTCTAAGGATATACTGAGAAGTGAGTACATAGGAAATCACAAGCATGACGGCACACTCCAAAGACTTTGCACATAAGCTCCGTGTCCACATCTCAGTCTCTTGCGTGTTAGGAATAATTGCTCATGTTTATTAAGTATCCAGAATTCCTTAGTTCTATTATAAATTCTATTTTATTATCTCATGAAAGCTCTATAAAATATTCATTTCATCTTAATGATGAAAAATGAAGAGAAAAGTGAGGCAAGAGAATAGTTAAATAACTTTCCCAAAGAAGACATGGCTAACAGATTTTAGAGTCACATTCAGGGAATTTAGAGTCACATTCAAGGAATTTAATCAAGGGATCACCTATTTAACCACTATACTATATTTACTCTTTGCCTCAGAAATTTCTTCAGAATAGATATTGCAAACAATAGATTTTGTGTTGAACGATGAAGAAGAAGGAAATACGGAAAGAAGAAAAAAGGAAGGAAGGAAGGAAAAACAGTAAAACTACTAATGATTTTAATATGACATAATGGCTCTTAAGTATTTTTGAAAATTCTAACATGTATTTGATCTTTATATTTCCTTCCTTCAGAAACAGAAGGTTAGATGTTGGAGTGGCATAGTCAACTTGCTGTCCCTTCCTCATCTCCATCCTCTGCTGAGTCTATATTTATAATCCCTGACTAACCTGTCAGTCATATCACTACATGTTCAATTTATTTATATGGTACTGGGTGAGGAAAATGGAGACATTTTACAAATAAGTCAGCTTGCCACTGATTACTTGCCCTGAGACATAACCACGTAATAAACATTCAACCATCACCCAGTTTACATCTTATTTCTTCATTTCTACATCTTTTTCATTTAGGAGACAAGCCCAAATGCCATTAAGATATTCTATTCTTGTACCACACATGTTGGTTATTGGATCAAATTACCAATTTCAGAATCACCATCATGTGACTTTAAAAAAAATCTCCCTTCTATTTCCATTTCAAATGTCCTTGTTTAATTGGCCTAGGAGTAAGCAAAGTATGAATTGATATTTAAGAATACCATTGCTTACACAATAACCCATAGCCATATAGCTAAGGTTCATTTTATGAACCTTTTTACGTATTATGAAACTTTATTACCTGGAAAGGAAGAGTAATTAAGGAAAAATGTAGAAGATCTAGATAGTTGCTCTAGTGATAGAAGATATTAATAATAAAATGTATGACATTTTTATATTTAAATATTTAGAAACCAGCGATAATATTTTAACAATATTGAAAGTTCACTAAATGTCAGGCATTGTACTAAACATTTTATGTGTGTCTCATATTTTTTCTATCTACACTGTAGACATATTTTAAACTGTTCTCTAATTTTAAAGACAAAATCCTGATGGTCAGATAGATAAGTTGTCCAAAGTCACACAAATATTAAGTGGTAGGTCCAAAATTTCAACTAACTGAAGGTGGCAGATTCCTCGATGGAATTAAGTATTTCATTAATGTCTCTCAATAGGTAATAGAAAATTAGAAAATAAATTCTGATCATTAAAAAGGTATTTTAATAATAAACATAAGCTAAAATTAGCTAAAACGTTATCAACTGCAATTGTTTCAGAAAACTGAAAGCAGAATGACAGAAGTGAAAATGCTTCTTTTCACCTTGTTTGATACAACTGTGTATAAATGAACTCTAAAGGTTGCTAGCCAAAAAAAAAATTTTACATATATAAAATATATATATATATGATATACATATATACATACTTGGAAAAACTTTTGGTAGGCTAAATATAAAATGCATGACTTTGAACTAGGAGAAAGTGAAAGAAGAAGCTGTGTTAATTTAAAAAGATAATGAAAGAAAGACAAAATATATAAATCAGATGTGATAGGTTATATTTTCCAAATGTGATCACGCCATTATTCATACCACTCTGTGGGTTCTTCTTATATTGTGTTGTTGACATATCTCCAATAACGCAGTATGAAAGGAACCGGAATGCAGTTTATGTTCCCTTTCTTCACACCTGGGATAATTTTATAAATGTCTCAACTAATAGATTTCCAAGGACATGATGCTCCTGACTTCTGAGGCAAGTCAGAAAAGATGAAGTGGCCTTTCCCAGCTCCCTCTCTTGGTACACCAGTCTTTTCAGTCACCGTAGTGAACACAAAGAGGCCATGTGAAGAGGTTCAGGCAAACAAGCTCAACCAACTCTAGCATCAACTGCCAGACACGAGCAAATAAACTTCATAAAATGGTTCTGTAGACATTAAACAAAAGAAACAAAAAAGTGATTGTTCAGACATAAGAAATAAATGAGGTGTGTCTGATAATTGTCTAGGTTATTTTCTTGGGAAAATTACAACACAGGAAAGAGAAAATCAGCGGAGTTTGGAGACCCTGTTAGAAATGGGAGTTCAAAATGTCTGAGAGGGACAGAATTCATTGAGCAGAGCACGGGAGGGGGAGAGCTTCGCAGAAGAGGCACTTTGGTGGTCTGCAGAAGGCTCCCCTCCACTCTCCATCTGTGGCACAGACAGGGCACAAATGAGAAGAAACTGTCCAGGACCAGGTAAAGAAACACACAGAAGGAGCAGAGGTTAAACGCTGCAGAGGAACCAGAACCAGAAATACATTCAGATCCCACAAGCGTGAAAGAAAAATCTTTGCAAGTAACTAGGCACAAGGTAAGGTATCCAAAAGGATACCTTAGTAGTAGCTTACTAGGGAAACAGAATTAGCTCTAGAATAAAGGCTCCCATGGTCCTGTGTAAAGAAGCTTCACAGAGTCTTGAAAGGACCAAACTATTTTAAGGTCAATTAATAACTCCTCAGAAGAAAACTGAAGAATATTTATAGGGATGCAAAAATATCTAGCATTTAACAAAGTAAAATTTACAGTGCCTATCATCCAATCAAAAAAAAATTACCAGGCATACAATGAAGAAGAAAAATATAGCCCATAATTAGACAGCAAAATAGCACCTTTAAGTCACTGAATGAAAAACCTGTCAACTGCTCATTCTATTCCTGACCAAAAATCCTTTCCATAAACAAAAAAGGAGACATTTTAGTTATGTAAAACCCAAAACAACACATCATCAGCAATTCACAAAAAAATACAATTTCAAAAAGTTCTTGAGGCAGAAGGAAAATTATAACAGAAGTCTGCATCAGCATGTAGGCTAACAGCACTGGAAATCATAAAGCATGAGTAAATATTAAACATTTTTTCTCTTGTTTAAAAAATCTCTACATGAGAGAAGTATTTAGAAGGGAATTAATGGCAATGTGTCTTTCACTGTAATAATCTTTTAATTGCTATTTAAACATTCACTGTATATTTTGATCACACCTTGTAAGGTTGAAGGAATCCGATCGCCACCGTTCTGAGTTAAACATCAACCCCCACCACGCTGTGCTTGCGTACCGGCTAGAAATGTACAATCGTGGGTTGATAAGGCCCAGGAACCACAGCTGCGACCCACGACTCCATGATTACTCAGCCCTGTGCTTGACAAGTAGTCCAACCCCAGTGACCAGGACTACAATCCATAACTCCCACCATTACTCAGCCCTGCACTTGACAAGTAACTGCAACTCACTATGTGTTCCAAGCTTTGTCCCTAACTGGTAAGGCAACTCCCTTTCAGTGACCCCCCACCTTATGCCCAGGACCCTACAAAACACCTCAGAGCACGTAAGAGAGTAGCCAGTCTGGTCTCTAGAGCCAGACTGCTTCTTTTCCTTTTTCCTACCAAACGTGAATTACAGAAATAAAATAGATAAAAATCCTGGAAGGATACAAACTATCAAATCTCCTTTCACCTCTTAAAAAGTGTAATTCACAGTTTAAACTGCTCTGCAAAGAAAATTCCGGACAAGGATGGCTTTAAAGGAAATCTGACCAAATACTTCAGGAAGAAATGCCAATCCTTCACAAACTCTTCCAAAAAATAGAAGATGAGAGAATAACAAGGCCATTATCACACCGATACCAAAACCAGAGCAATGAGAAGAAAACTATACTTAACTGAGTGTGGCGATGCACGTCTATAAGCCCAGCAGTTTGAGAGGCTGAGGCAAAATGATAGCAAATTGCAGTCCCACCTGGGCAATTTAACAAGACCCAGTCTCAAAATAAAAATGAAACAAGTTTGGGGATATAGCTCAGTAGGAAAGCACCCCTGGGTTCAATCTCCCCACTACCATATTAAAAAAAGAAGAAGGGAAGGGAAGGAAACAGCAAGGTTATTGTAAGCATAAATGCAAAGTTTTCTTAACTAAATTTTATCCAGTTAAATCTGAGAATATATAAAAAGGATAATACATGTAGGTTATATGCTAGGAATGTAAAGTTGAGGGAATATTTGAAAAAATCAATGTATTTTAGCATGTTACAGATTAAAAATGAAAAAAGTGATAATCTAAATAAAAGAAAAAAGTATTTAATAAAATCCAAATATTCATTCTTAATAAAGATTCTTAGCAAACAAGGAAGATAAATGAATTTTCTTCAACATAAATGAAGGGATATACTTTTTTAAAAAATGTACTTAAAATTGTTTCAGTAAAATCAAGAACAAGATGAGTATATCGAATGTCATCACATTTTTACAACACTGCTTTAGAGAGTATGGCGAGTACAATAAATCAAGCCAAAGGAATTAAATATATTCAGATTGATGTGATGAAGTAAAAATGTCACTATTTACAGACGACATGAGCATCTATTTGGAAAACCCTACACAATCCATATGAAAGCTACCAGAAGTAAATGTACTCAACAAAATTGAAGGAGAAAAAGTAAATACAAAAAAAAAAACAAAAAACGGTAGCGATTCATCCACTTTGTTGCATGCATCAACAACTTACTGCTTTTTACTGGTGAATAGTTCTCCCCTATAAACTATACCTTAATTTTTTAAAGTCATTTATCTATTAAGGAACATTTGAGTTGTCTCCAGTTTGAGGCTATTTCAAATAAAATTGTCATTAGTATTTGTTTATGTCTTCCTTTGTTTTGTTTTGACCTATGTTTTATTTTTAGTTAGGTAAATTTCTGAGAGTAGAATGGCTGAGTCAAACGGTAGATGTGTGTTCAACTGTTTACAAATTGTTTTGCAAAGTTATTTTGCAAAGTTATTGTGCCATTTTATACATCCATTAGAAATGCATGAAATTTCCAGTTTATCCACATTTCCACCAGCATTTGAAACAGTCGATCTCTTGTGTCTGTTGTAGTGGGATCACACTAGTATTTACAAGTACTTTTAGTTCATTTCTCTAAAGACTAATAACCTTGAGTATCTTTTGATAGGCTTACCTGACACTTATACATCTTCTTTGATGAATTCCAGATATAAGGTCTTATCAGACTTATGTTTACAGATACTAAAAAATTGCTCCTGCAAAGTTATTCTTCCAAAAACCAAAAGAACTGTTAGCTAGAATAACTAAAATTCTTACAACTCAATAATAAGATGAAAAATTAAACACGTAAAATTTTTGAAAAAAAAAGTACTTAACCAAAGTGAACAGTGGAAGAATAACATTTCAGGTTAGGGAACAATCATGCATGGACACCCCAATAGAAGCAAAATCTTGATATGTTTATGGGACTGATAAAAGGCCTATCACCCTGTGGCATTGTATAAGAGGTAGGTGGCATGACAAGAGGTTGACAAAAGCAGGGGACAGAACCACACAGGACCTTAAAGCCATCATAGGGAGTTTGCTAGCTGTATAAACTTGGCCAAATTTCTTAAAATCTTGTATCTTTATTTTCAAAACAATAAATTTAGAATATTATTTAACTTATTAAGTAGTTGAAAGAATTACATGAGTCAGGAAAAGTAAAGTGCTTGCGAAAGTCCCTGTCAAATAGCAGAAGCTATAAAGTATTTGCACTTTTATTTCCCCTGCAATACATAATGCTCTAGAGTTACTATTACATCACAGACTAGAGTTTAGATACCCAAGCAATAGGATTTACAAGTTAAGTTCTCTTTTTGTGTCCAAATGAGACCTATTCAAATGCTTAGCCATTCCTGTAGAATGCTATCACCAGTCACCAAACATTAATAATAAAATAGCAACAAGAAAGTAGCCACAGTATTACTTCTCCTGTCCCTGCCCTCTGGACAAGGAGAGTCCCATCAGTGCTGGGGCTCATCTGCAGCTCTTGTCAGAGATTATTCTATGACCGTCCTGTTAAAAACACCATCAAAATGAAAAAGGAAGCTGACCTCATTCTTCCTCTAATGAGTCATGAAACTTGACTCCTCAGTCTTCTAAAGTGGAAACTTTGGATTTTATACATATCTCTGCAACAAGTATTTTTCAATTAAAACAGTACTTCCCAAATATTTTCTTGTAACTTGCTGTATCGCTTTTTCAAACAGTTTTAGTAGGCTATTATTACAAAACACACTGGGATAATTAAAAAGTTTACTATTGCAGCAGTGTGATCACCATCAGATTTTTAAAACAGGAATTTAAAAAATGAAGCACCCCTGTCTGCACTCCTATTCGCTTCTATTTTTCTCTTCCTTTGACCTCTAAACAACTGTTATCCTAACTGGCCTTTATCTCAGTGGTCACTCCAACACTTGTATATGTACATATTCCCAAACATTACAGAAGGGTGATCAAAAGATACAATGAATGTTTAAATTAAAACAAAAACCTATTACAGTAAAAGACACATAGCTGAAATGGGGGAGGGGCGGGGTAAATGTATTAGAAACAAGGGGAAATATTTTGAGGGTGATCAATGGAATGTAATTTTTATTGTAACAATTTTTTTTTTAATTTAAACATTCACTGTAGTTTTTGACCACCTCTCACTTATCAAACATTTATGGCCATTTTTGTCAAAAATATATAGTGCATCCTCATCCACCTTATTCATCAGCTCTAGCAGCTCTGTAACGCCTGGCTCTTCCCCAAAGCCATGACCAAGAGAAGTAAATGTTTTGAATAGATCATCCAGGACATTGAGGCAGCCAGGAGAGGCCAAATGAAGACGCTCAAAAAAGAAGACTTCCAGGCCTGCTTTGAGAAAGTGGCAAGAACCATGGGATATGTGTGTTCAAAACAAGGGGAAGTATTTTTAGGGGAAATTAATGATGTTGTGTCTTCTCCTGCAATTTTTTAAACTTTAATACTCACTGTATTTCTTGATCATGCCTCGTACATAGAACTATATTGCAGGTTTTAACTTCGTGGAATTGAAATTGCTCTGTTGGTCTTTTCAATGGCCATGAACACGTGCTGCTCAGACCTCCTGCTTGAGCAAGTGTAATTGCCGGGCTGCTGTAGTCACTGCTGTCTGGTTCCGCCCCTGCCTGGCAGCAAGTTTCCCACAGGCTGCTCCTAACCTCAAACAGGACAAGAGGCTGCTAGTACAGATCCATCTTCTGCTACCACAGAAGCCACAGGGCTTCTTTAATGGATGGCCTTGGTTCCTGACTCGCTCCATCTGACTCCTCCTCAGGGGTTAGACCTCCATCGTGGTCTGAATGTTCTCCCCCCTTGTCTCCTTCCTTGCTCATTCACAGACATTTCCCCCCTGCAAACTTCTCACACATCAGATCTTGTCTTGGTCTCTGCATTTTAGAGGACCAGAAGGAACATGATATTCTTCTGTAATTGCCTTTCTTTACACAGCTTTATGTTTTCATGATTTATTCGTTGGATACATTTATCTCTAGTTCATTAATTTTAACCACTGTTAAAGATTCTGTTATATTGATATCCTAGAATTGATTTATCTTTTCTCCATATAATGAACATTTATGTTATCTCCAATTTTTTTGCCATTACAAGCAATGCTTCATTGAACATTTTAATACACAGGTCAAGGGGTAAACGTTATTTTACCAGCTATGATCAGTTGTTCTCCCAAGTCATTATATCAGTTTGGACATTTCCCAGCAGTCTGAATATGACCATCATTTCACTTCCTCACTAGTCTTGAAATCCTTAATAGTTGTTGGGGGTTTTTTGTTTTGTTTTGTTTTGTTTTTTAATTTTTTGTCATTCTCAATGGTACTAAATTATCCCTTGTAGTTTTACTTTTCATTTTCCTGAGGGCTATTGACATTAGCACTTTTCAGGCTCCTTGGTCGTTTGAGTTTTCTATTCAGTGATCTTTCTTATCATGTCCTTTGCTCATTGTTAGACTGCATTGTGTTTGGCTTCCTGTCTTCCAGGAGTTCTCCGAATATGCTGCACAATAATCCAGTGTCCTACTTTGTTTCGAAAAGTCTTCTCTCACTCTGTGACAAATACTTTCTCATTTTCTTTTTGTGCCATTTGATGTGGAGAAATTTAAATGTTTAATGTAGCCCATTTATCAATCTTTGCCTTTATAGTTTTGCTTCCAATTTTCTGAGGAAATCATTATACCAAAGTCACATTGATATTATCCACTATTGTCTTCTAAAAACAGTTAAGTTTTGTTTTTCATGTAGATTTTGAATCCAAATAGAAATAATCTTAAGATATGCTGTAGAGAATGGTCCAGGAGTATTACTCCTTCCAGAAGTGTGACTAACTGTCTCAGAGACATTTTTAAAATAGTTCTACTTTCTCCAAGATCAGCAACATGAATCAACAACCTTCATTATGTATATCAAGTTTCTTACTTCCTGTGTCTGGGTCCAAGTTTCTTACTATATTCCATATTTCTGTTTCTGTGTCCATAGCACAATTTAATTAATAAAACATCATAATGATCTGTGACATCTAGTAAGCTGAGTCTCCTATTTCGATCTTCTTTAAAACTGCCCCAACCATTCTGGGTTCCTTGTTTTTTCATTTAACCTTTAAAATCAACTAGTTAAGATCCATGGAAAATTCTACTGGGACTTTGAATGAAATGATATTAATTTATAGATTAATTTTCAGAAAATGTGACTATGATTTAGACTTGTCATTGTAACCACAGCTCTCTATTTATTTGGGTCTTTCAGTAAATATTATTTTTATATTATATTTGTTGTTTGGGGCTGTTGTAACTATTTTTTATAAACTGGTCTTGTACCTACTCAGTGTATTGATCATTTACTAATTCTGTCGTCTTTCTGCAGCTTTTCTTGGATTTCACATGTAGATAATAGTAGAATCTGGAAAATAATGATAGTTTTATTTCTGTCTTTTCAATTATTATAATATTTACTGTATTTTTTGTGCTATTGTGCACCTTATAAAAAGACAAAAATTATAATAAATGCATCTTTGGTTTGTCCTGGTCTTTTGAAGAAATGTGTCTAACATGTTCTCACTAAGCACTGTATTTGCTTTTTGCTTGTGTTACATGTCTTCACACCATTAAAAAGCACCTAGCTGGGGTCCTTCTTGTTGTCTGTGTTTGTGTACATCTAATACATTTAGTCTCCTTTCATCTGTTAAAGTAATAAGTTACATTCATAAATTCTCTAATACATTATTGAAACAAACCCAGAAAGCTTATTATGTATTCATTTCTTCAACGCACATAGGTTCAACTTGCTTTTTTAAAGAACTATTTAATCCTCATTTATTAGGGAAATTGGTCTCTGATTTTTCATTCCCACAACTGATTTAAATATCAAGATTATACTTGATCCTTCAAATAAGCTAGAAAGTATTCTTTTTCTCTTTCTTAAAATAGTTTGCATTAATTTAGAATTATCTGTTTTTGAAATATTGATAGAACTCACCCATTATGTACATATAAAATGTACCATTAAAATAAAATTTAAAAAACTTAGAAAAAAGTTACCTGAAAAATATGATTTTGTCTTTTTTATTTTTAGAGAGTTTTTTAATTGCTAACTTAACTTTAATGTTTAAATATCTGCCCAAATTTTCCATTTCATTTTGAGTATTAGAAAGGTATAGCTCCCTAGGAAATTGTTCATTTACCTACATTTAAATTTACTGTTATTGAATTCTTAGTGCAAAATTTGTTATTTTTAAATTTCTACTATACCTTTAGTATGCAAAAATTTTATTTCTTTTTTTAAATTTTATTTCTAATACTTTGAGACATCTCTCTTTTATTTTTATCAATCTTCCCCCAAATTTATCTATTATATGACACTTTCCAAGTAACCTAATTTCAGTGTTAAGTTCTATCACACATTATTTCCTTGTTCATTATTATTTGCTCTTATATTAATTACACCCTTTCACATTCCTTAAATTTACTAAATTGCAAACTTAGCTTATGAATGTTGCCTTTCTTCTTTTCAATATGATCCTATATTGATATAGTTGTTGACTGTGCATTATCAAATTTTAAGCACTTTCTGATGTTCACTACAATCTATATTCTAATCCATGAATTATTTATAACAATTCTTTTTAAATTTGAGAGGGGGATGTTGGGGATAGAACTCAGGGCCTTGAGCTTGCTAGGCAAGTGCTCTACCACTGAGTTATTTCCCCAACCACTTTTTAAATTTTTAAACCTATGGTTGGGATCTGAATGTGTATATATTTGTGTGTGTGCATATTTTTTGTTCACATCTGGTGCCTTTTTCTCATCTTTTATATTCCAAATTTTTCCTATTTTAATACTCATATTTTACATTCTCTCTCTTTTCAGTCACAGATTGATGGAGCCCTGTTTTAATTCAAGATAACAAATTTTGTCCTTGACTGTTAAGTTTAGACTGCTTATGATTTTTATCCTTATATTTGGACTTCTTTCTAGCATGTTATTTTCTATTAATGTTTTGTTTTCTGTGGTTACTTTCCCCCTTCTTTGCAATTTTGCCTTTTAAATCACAGTACTCCAATAGTTAAGATGGTGCTATCGCTGAGGAAAAGGAGTTGTGCATAACAGACACAAAGTTTCAGATACACAAGATGAACAAATTCCAGAGATCTGCTTTGCATCACAATGCCTGTAATTAACAATACTGTACTCTACAGTTAGCATTGTTGTTAAGAGGTCAGGTTTCATGTTAGGTGTTCTTACTACAACAAAAAAGGAGGTCATTAGGACACTTTTGGAGCTGATGGATGTGTTTATTATCTTGATTGTGGTGATGGTCTCACAGGTGTATACCTCTGTCCACACTAGCCAAAATGTACACAGCAAACATGGCAGTTTTTTGCATATCAATCATACCTCATAAAGCTGTTTTTTAAGAAAAGGAAAAGATGATGTGAGATTTCTTTCCCAGCACTTTTATTTTTTCAAAATATTTTCATATATTGCCAGGGAGCCTTTCCCCTCTCAATTCCCCATGTTCCCACATCGAAATGCAACTTTGGGGATTGCGTTAGTCCTGTTTTCCTTGCTATAGCAAAGAGACCCGAGAAGTCAATCTAAAAGGGAAAGGTCTATTTTAACTCACGGTTTAGAGGTGTCAGTTTATGGTCAGCTGGCTCCATGGCTTGAGCACTGTGGCCAGGCAGAAACTTCATGGCAGAAGACTGAGGTGAAAGAAAGCCACCTTGTGGGAGGATACCCACAATCAGTCAACAATTCGAAAAGTTGTCAAGCCTAAACTTTCTTTGCTACCCACTAGGGCATTAAGTGAGGGAGGGCAGATCAGCAGATCCACTAAGGAGCCAAAATCTCCAGGGAAGAGGTAACACCAGAGGAAAGACTCGGGGAAGCACCGGAGGAAAGCTGCTCACCTCATGACGGCCAGGAAGCAGAGAGGACGAGAGAGCCTGAGAAGGGAGGTAGCCAGAGACCATATGTAGTCTGCAAGGTCACACCCTCATGAGGCACTTCCTTCTAGTATACCCCACTTCTGCTTTATGTCACCTCCCAAATTATAGTAGCCATTAAATTATAGCATCATTGATGAATTAATCTACCTGATAAAGTCAGGGCTTTCATGGTTCATTCACACCAAAAGCCTATGACATGGCAACAAAGGCTTCAGCACCAAGAGCCCTTTGGGGGGAGACTTGATATCCACCACTACAGGGATCACTGCTTTGAAATATATAAATTCCAACCTATCTTGAAAACATTCTATTTTTATCCTCACACTTCCTTTTTAGAATCAAATACGCCTAACACTCATGCAGAAACTCCTATGGGCCAGAAAATTTCATCATCTCCAGTAAGATCCAGTCTCTAGGGAAACTTGCCCAGGTTTAAGCCCCGGTTAGGGATTGGAGCCTGGACTTGGAGCCGCATTTCTCTAGCAGCAAGTTCAGTTCACACTCTGTCTTCCTGTTTCCTCTATGTTTCTGAGAAGGAAAAATACAGCAAGCAACTCCTGCAATGAATTTATCTCAGTAGACATGAGATCATTGAAAGAGCGACAGAGGCAGAGGGGAGAAGTCAGCACCACCAGAAAGATGATGAGAACTTGTTTAAGCCTCTAAAAAAAAAAAAAACCTCACATTTGATTTGATCGTCTGAAAATGTATCAATGTTAGTTTGCCCTTTTGCCACTTTAAGCAGGACTGAGAAACTCACTGATGAGAGAAACAGACTTAGGAAGCAAAGAATAAGCTTGAAATGGACACTGACACAGACGATTCTAGATACTGAGCAGCTGTCCTCACTAATCAGGGTGTTATTGTGCTCAGATTGCACAAGTGTCATCTCATCTGTAAATTCTCATGTTTGACCTCCTCTTAGCCCAATTGTTCTGAGTGCCATGTGTTAACCCGCATATGTACTATTATGTTTAACTTCATTTTCTCTTGGTTGCAAAATTGAACTGAACCCCTACTATATGGCCTGAACAAAGTAGAGGGCAGATGTATTTGATACTTTCAAAGCCCCTAGTTTATTTCTGCTAAGTCAACTAGAATGCAATCCCATCCATCATTTTTACTGCTCCCCATTAGACCTACTACCTCATCCTACAGGGGCCTCCTTTCCCCCATTCAGACTCCATAAGTTCTAGATCCTCAGTACCAGCTCTTGGGATCATTAGCCCTGACTTTCAAGTCTGGATGAAATTGTGGTTTTACTAAGTATGTGTTTCTGATACTCACAATTAGTCAACAGTTCAAAAAGGTGTCAAGCCTAAGCTTTCTCTGCCACCCACGAAGGCATTAAGTGAGGGAGGTGGATCAGTGGGTCCAGTGAGGAGCTAAAGACTCCAGGGAAGAGGTAACACTCTGCTCCTCCCCAAATATCCACGGAAGATGCAATGGTGTTCGCACCTGGGAGAAGATAAAATGCCACCCGAGGAAAAAGAAAACTCAAAATTGGCTGGATGGTTTTCCCTCTTCCTCCGAGAAAAATCACATCTGATGATATGGTAGAAATGATGGAACCCTGTCTCAAGTGATCTGAGTATTACTGAATCCAGATGAACTTTTCTCAAGTTCACCAATATAAGCTGGAGCAATGAGGTTTGAACCTAATGCCACAGCCTTCCACTCGTCAAGAGCATGCAAGAGAGGACTTAAAAGACAAGCAGATTTCCAGTGTCAACTTTCAATGGAAGCAACCAGTTCACTGACACTATGTCCTACTGACCACTAATCAAAATCCTTGTAGCATAAGTTTGTGCACTATATACTTGTAGCAAATTGACTATATTAGATGAAACATTTATCTAGGATTTGTGGTGGTCATACTCACACACACAATTTAAGTAAAGACCCCACATCATGACATATTCAGTGCTTGGTAGCAAAAAACATGGACAGAAGGCACAGAAACAGCCCTTACAGAACAGCACTCTTTCTCATCACCCTACAAGCACTGTCTTTACCAGTCTTTGCTCATTTAAGTTATGAAGGGTTTTAAGAAATATACTTAAAAATGAAATCTCCCAACCAGAAAACCTCTCCACAAGGCAAAAGAAGGAAAACGATGTCATTACTAATAAACTTAAACCAGGATGTAATGAACATCACAGGTAATCTATGAAGCGACTGTAAGAATAAATAAATTTCACCCTTTCAGATAGTCAAGCAGATACAGTCTGCCAAGTATTTGTTCTCGGAATAAACAACAAACAATAATAGTTCTCAGCTCAAAAGACTTGGCAACACCTTTTGTAATGCAGTTTTTCCTAAATATACTTGGTGTTTGGAGTAGCCCTCTACATTAGTTAGTTGGCTTTTTCCAAAGAAATATAAACTTCTCATAGGTTTACATGAAGAGGTAGTTTTGCAACTTGAAATGAGCTCCTCTCTTCCCACAGAAAGTGGGAGACCACAGTGTCGTCTTTCTTGATTACTTTTTTGAAGAGATTTACCTTGAGTGCTTTGAGAAAGATATCTCTGGTTTGTAAAGCTGACAAGAGGCTCAACTTCTTGAAAGATTTACATATATTTTAAAGAGATGGAGAAAGAACTTACAAACTTTCTTAAGTAATTGCTCTAAGAAAAGATTACAGGAGAATCCTCTATCTTCAAGAGGGGGTGTGGTGGACCTATTGTGGTCAACTTGAGCAGCTGAACTGCTCAAGTCCAGCTGAACTGAGGTGGTGTCCTGGGTCCTGGGTGTAGAAGATTCACCTGATGGTTATTGCCAATACAACATAAAGGAAAACGGAAGCAGAAGGTAGATGCCAGTTGTTTCCCAGGAGAAGCTCTGTTGTGGCTGGTTCTCCCAAAGGGAACTCAGCTGTTCTCACTGCAGAAGGACAACAGGGCCTTGCTGTCATTGAGGATGGCTGTTGCCCACTTCAGGGGCTCTCTGGTTCATCTCTGCTGCGAGCATCGTATCCTAGTTCCATTACAGATTTCTTCAGCCCCTCAGTGCAGATATGGACATACATGAGACATTAATGTGGGCTCTCAGCCCTTAATTGAATCTTTTGGGTCGCCAGTGCATAGACAGATGTTCTATACTCCTCCTGCATTTGGCTTATGTGTGTGAATGTTGTAACTTGTAAATGTCCTGTATTAAACATGCTCTCTTGCAAACCATTGGCTCTAGAAAGGTAACTGACACAGGAGGTGATGTCTAATTTGTATTTGTCATCACAAGGTATAAACCCAGGATCAATGCTTAAACAACCTAAGGGAGAGTCTAGTTAAGTTCTCGAAAGAAGGAATATCAGGGTTCCCCTCAGGCTGATAGTCTTATTTCAGTCTGCTGTCCCAGTATTCTCAATCCCTCATGCTTTCACATCAAAATGCAGTGGTTCAGACAAAAATTCAGTGTTTATCCCAAAAAAACTTGAACAGATGTAACTCTTATGCTCTAAAAAACGCTCTGGCCAGTTTATCCTAATTTACAGTCCCTAATCAACTACCAATTTAACAATAGTTGCAAGCTCCGACAAGCTCCATCTACTTCAGAGAGGTTTACATGTTATGAGCATAATGACAAATCTTACATTATAATTATGCATGCATGTTACTGATGGCATCAGTTTAAGATTGAACACACGTATCATTAATAAAACACAACGGTTTTGTGTTAATTATAATGGGAATTAAAAGCTCATTGATACAAGGTTTTACTGGCAGGTTTGTGTGCACATGGGGAAGGAGGCATTTGGAACTGATCGTATTCATAGTTTGAAATATAAAGGACACAGTGAGTATAATAAGAGGACAAACTCATATGAAAAAGTTTAAAGGTCTGAAGAGAAGAAGCCTTGCATTTCACTTCCAGTTTGACCACAGATTAGCTATGGAATCTCACCAAGTAATTTCCACATGCACCCCTCCAAACATATATACACATACGTCACTTGGGTCTTGGCTTCTTTACTTGTCAAATGGAAAGAAAAATACCCTACTTGTTTTGTAAGCTTACTGAAAAGCCAAAATAAACTATGATCATCAGAGAGAGGGTTTTGAGAAAAGTAAAACTGACACAATGTAATTATTCATTGTTATTGTATAATGAGCCATTATGGAAAAAATGCTCAATCCTATCAGATTGTGGCACCAGAATTTGCCTGGGATTTGGCAGAAGGAATGGAACAGGGTATGCACAATGCCTATTGTATACTACATTTATTAATAATACCAAACTGTTGAGGAAGCATTATGATATAGAAAACTTTGGTTGGAACCTTGCAAGATGCTTTGCCTCCAAGTAGATAAAGAATAGAAAAAGAGAATTTCCCAAAATGATAAAACCGCAAACACCAAACACAGCATCATTTGCATGATTTGGACACTGAGGAACTTAAAAACCAGCTATTATTGTTGGCAACCAGGTCTCAGAAATGCAAATGATCTGCTGGACACAAGTTCACTTATCTCCAAGCCTGGATTACAGCTCCAAGCCTGAGTATCAAAAGGCCTAGTTATTCGAATTCATGGAGCAGGAATGAAACAAAAGAACAGAAGGCCAATAACTGTCTTCAGGCAATAAAAGATGGATTTAGGGGCTGTCAACCAGAAGGCAGGACTCTGCGTGTTGTGTAATTTCCCTAAATCCACGCAACTTTGCCATGTGAGTTTTTCTTGCTCCCTTCCAAGGAAATAGAAAAGAATTTGAAAGGAAGGGCTTATGTGATTATCTCTAGAACAGCAAGAGACCTGTGAAGACAAAGACTGCGTATAGCTCCGTTTGCAGAAGAGAAGCCCAAGGGAGGCCATCTGTAGAAGGAAGGTCAAGATGATTATCTAAATGGCCTGTGACAAAGATGGAAAAGAGAAAAGCATGTGGGAGCCATGGACGTTTAGTAGTGGAAGGTTTTGGTGATCTCTACATTGCTGGCAGACTGAAGAGGGTCAAAAACTAATGTAGAGGCTCTGCAGAAACATTATCCTTCTTCAACGCTTCACAGGCCTACTGTGCACCTGGAAAGAAGCTAACACCTACATTTCCTGGATCCCTTGTGAGCCAGGACCTGCTTCATTACTAGTATGATTTACAACAATGCTGAAAAGCAGTTATTATCCCTAATTTACAGATGAAGAAAAGAGGACCAAAGATTCAAAGCAACTCATGCCACATCATGTGTATCAGGTGTCCAATTCCGTTCCAAACACTTTGCCCTCACAATTCATTTCCTGCCCGTGATGAGCCTTTGAAGGTGGTTCTGTAATTTCATTCTACAGAGGAGGAAACTGAAGTGCTAAGTCATTATGTCAGAACTATGGTCTGCCTGCATCCTCTTTTCTGTATGATACTACCAGGGAAAGAAATCTAATTAACGCTAATTGTCACGAAGACAAGTTCTGAGTTCTAGGAACTGGACCCTTATTGATAAGCTCCGTCTCAGAGCAAGTCTGCAAATGCCCACTAAGTTCTGAAGCTCTACTACTCTCTACTGCTCTCTGCAGGCTCACCCTCTCGGACTCCCACATGTACACGCACTCACAGCAACCTTGTGCACATATCTGATCTCTGTTGCTTTCTAACAGTATGTCACTATCACAGTCGTCATGGAAGCCCGTAAGCTTTCACTGACTCGTAATGAAACTTTCATTTTTATGCTCATTGCCCAACCTACAGTTTTGACAAACACAGTAAAAAGGAGTCAAAAATGGCCCATAATGGATCTGCTCACATGACAGAGTTTATAATGGAGAGAGACAGTGGCACAGAATTAATTTGTTCTTGTGACAGGGACAATGATAAGAACAGAGGTGGCTACAGAGCTACTTGGTCCTCGCTGAGGGAACTATTACAGAGGCGGTGTTTTAAAAAAGAACACTATACATTTTTCTCTTTCCCTGTTGTTTTAGTGTTACTTTGTTTTTAATCAACACATCACAAACGATACATGTCAACAGGGGCACAGTGTGATATTTCAATACATTTGTATACATTGTATAATGATCAAATGATGGAATTCAGCATGTCCATCACCTGAAACATTTATCATTTCTTAGTGGGGAGAACATTCCAAGTCCTCTTCTTTAGTACCATGTTTGATGAAGCATTGTTCACAATAGCCAAGATACAGAATTAATCTAAATGTCCACCAGTAGATTAATGAATAAATAAAATGTGAGCATATAATCACAACGGAATGCCACTGGGCTATGAAAAGGATGAAAGTTTGTCATTTGCGGCAACATTTATTTATTCAATAAGGAAAAAACAAATACTCTATATGCATAACGGAATACTATTTTGCTACAAAAAGGATGAAATCCTATAATTTGTGGCAATACAGATGATATATCTATTCTCAAATCAACACAATCTTCTTTCCTTACTTGGTAAATCTTAGGAGAGATAAGCGAAATCATTAGCAGAGACTCATGTGAAAAATACCAAGTACAAAGGCAAAGTTTTGGCACATTTGTTCTGCATAGAATGAAAGATGTTGGATTCTTACTTGACCTGCCACTTTAATTGTCCTGAACGTTCAGTTGCTATCACAGGTTTACAGCAACCAGAACTCTTTCAAAGAAAACATGTCATTATCTTCTTTAAAGTAAAAAGTCTGTTTATCAGTTACTTTATTACTCTAAGCCTATTAGAATAGTTACTTTGTCCCGGATGAGGCACCATTTTAATAATGAGTGAATTAATTTCATATAGAATGGACAGGAATTGTCCCAAAAAGTAAGGATAAAACATATTTTAAGCTGTCAAATGTTGGCACACAGGAAAGTCTTGCCTTCTACTTAACTAAACTTCTAAGCAGACACTTAAAATAACACTGACCCGCAACTATAGGGTCTTTGCACTTCACTATCTGCTGGTATACTTTCACAGCTGCCTTTTCTGCCTCAGCACTGATTCAGAATGAAGATTTCAAGAGGTCTGTGTTCTTATCTTTTAATGTTTGCTTTTCTAACTACATTGTCTTCTTCAGCAGACTGTTATTTGCTGAGCTGTTGAAACCACTTTGTCTTAAATTAATGCTCGACTGCCTGAGAAAACATAGCTCATCCTTAAAATGTGAAGCCACAGTAAAGAGCAGCAAGCGGTGATGCCAGACAGCTAGGTGGGCAGGGTGGCAATAATGAAGAATAGGACGCTGATTTGGATTAAATAGAAGAAAACACCTGGGCTCTTCGCCTGATCACCAGACTTGATGCATCAGCTCCTTGGGGGCTGTTGGCTGTGCTCTGTCAGCTCCCTCGTTCCCTCCGAGACAGCCTCACTTCTTCCTGAAATTTACAATCACCTTCAATATCAGCAGGGTCTCTAGTTTACACAAGAGCAATCTGAGGCTCAGAAAAGTAGATTTGCTGGGGTCGAATGATCAGAAAGCATAATAACCTGGGTTTTGATCCAAGACACAGATGGCCCCCAAAAGCTAGGCCTGTTTCACTTTACCATGCTCTCTCTCAAATTAAGATGAAGAATCTAATATTTCTTTAAATGAGAGAAGATAGTCAACTCCATAGCTTTCTGGCCAGTTACTAAGCCACCAAGATTGAAAACCCAACCTGAATGGATCGGTCTGGACTATCTACTTCCTCCTTTGCCAAGGTCTTTGGTTTTAGATATGAATGTACAGAAACACAAATTCAGATATAGTTGTATAGATATAGATATGCCTACATAGATATAGGTGATACAGATGTCGGCGATTAAATATAGATATATAATGCACATACATACGGAAATAGATATAGAAGCATCAGAATATAGTAGAAGATATCAAATTTTAGCTCTTATTTTTCCTTTTTTAACAGAATTTAGTAATTCATGTTTGATATAATGGATAAATGACATAATATTAGTCAATAGCCTGGAAAAGACTGATGGTGGGGAAAACACTCCCCTTTCACAAAGCAGTAGAATGTATGCACCAAACATCAGTCCCTACGAACCTGAGAATTAAGTTTTATGGACTTTTCGTGACTGATTTGAAAGAAAGCATTTATAGGAATATGTTTAAAATTTACACATTCTCTTCCTCTCACTACTCATTTGCAGTCCAAATAGCCAATCCACCTATAGCTAGAAACTTCACAGGAATAAGGGGAAGCAGTACCTTTTGAGGTCTAATATCACATAGGAAGGGGAGAAATAGCAAATGGGGCCAGTTAACATGGATTTCATATTTTCAAACTCCAGATATTGTCAGTTACAAAGAGACTGAGAAGCCTCCGAAAGCAGATTAACCACACCATATGAAGCTTCAGTGAAGATTCCTAACTGTGGAATTACTTTGCCAAATCAGTCCCTGGAACTTCAGCGCTGTTGTCAGCCGCCCACAAATTCTCCCTTCTCTCTCTCCTTTTGACTCGCCACATCACAATGCCTTGAAATTGTTTTAATGTTCAGCTGTCATTGCGACTTTTGAAACCAACTTATTTCCTTAGTATAAATGAAGGGCAAACACATCTGGAACAGACAAGACTTTAACAGTGTGTGACCTCAAACTGTATATATTATGTGATGAGTTTTCTAGCAGCTTCAATTTCTCTGGGATCTACAGAATAGACAGTTTTCTGACTATAAATGAAACAACATCTATTTAGATTTTGCTTCTATTGTAAAAAAAAATTATCTCCTCTACAGCCAGCATATTAATGTGTGTATAAAATTTTCAATACCCAAATTCTCAAGCTGTCCTCATAGGGGTGATATGATGGAGTGGGATACAGGAATTTACCAAGACATTGTATGTTAAGTAATAAGAAGAAAAACTTCATGATAGTGCTCAGACCCCAGGTTTCTTGTCACAAAAGCCAAGATCATCTATAATGATCACTTTTAAAATGCATCTGTTATCATCCTCTCTCTACTCATTCTCCCTTTCAGTCCAGGTGGGCAAATCAGCTATAGCTAGAAAGCTTGCAGGAATGGAGGGAGGCTGTGCGCTTTGAAGTCTATTATCACACAGGACAGGAGACAAATAGCAAATGGGCCCAGTTAACATGGACTTCATAACTTCAAAATCCAAATTTTAGTATTTATAAAGAGACAGAGAAGCCTCTGAAACCAGATTAACTATACTATCAAGAAAATGATCAGCTCTGATGAGAATTTTCCTTAATCTCCATAGGACAGAGAGGAGGACTTCTAGGATGGAGATGATAAAAGCATTTCCATAGGAAGTAGGACAAGAAGTTTGCCCTCACTCTTAACTACAAATGGCTGAGGACTTTATAAGAACCCAGTATTTCAATGCAAAATCATATTTATGGGAATGAATAGAAAGATGTTTCTATTTTGGCTTTATGTTAACATTACCGAGTTATTTCTATAATGCTATATTGTTAAAACTGATTTTGATAAGTAAAAGAATCCTCCTTAAAGTAAGGTCAATCTTAACCTTAATCATTTCCCCACAAGGCGGTGGCTACTTTGAGTCACACTAAGTCACTTCCTCCTGCAAAATTTGATTTCAGATTTCCCATAACCACCAGAACCCTTACAAATGTTAGCTCAACCTCTAATGAGCAACTGCTTCCCTGACAAACAAGAATATAGAATAAGACAGAAACGAACAAAGACAAGGAATTCTAGTTAGCCTTTGGCCACATGGAGCATCAATGGGTATCCTTAAGAAAGGTGATGAGGAAGGTGAACAAGATGAGGTGATTTATATCCACAGCCAAAACTCTGTTGCTCAGAGCGGTCAAAGTCACCACTTCCTCCATGAGTTGGAACCTTAATAAAAATCAGCTCTAGCTATTCTCAATCAGTTCGAGAACTCAGTCTCTAGAATCTAGCAGAATTCCAACATCTGCAATGCAGAAGATGCTCGATTACTATTTGCTGCATTAATTAAAAAATAACTAATTTTATCTTTCAGACTACTTTTCTAAAGTGGAAAATGTTCAGAGACTAAGGCTTCAGAGACAGAGAGAGAGACTGACTGGGAAGCACCCCGCAGCCATCTCCTACTCCCATGGCACCTCCACAGAGCACTAAGATTCCAGGGACAGGGATCCTACAGGATCCTCTTCCGAGTGCTGACATTTCATGATTCCATAACCTTCACTACAAGACAGAATTCTATTCTACCTCAGGGAAACTTATCCTTGCCTTGTGCGGGAACGATGGACGGTGACCAGGAGCATGGGAATAAAAAGATGTGCTTCAAACTCTTATTCACTGCCTTCCTCTTACTTGACATCGTAGGCCTATACTACAAGAGCGGTTTCTGCCCACTATTAGTTTTACAATAAACCTTACCAAACTTGAAAAGTAATCATTTGAGTCATAAGGTGTGGATCGCTCAAAGGTGATTTAGGATCTAAGACACTGATAATGGTTGCACTCAAATTTTCATTTCATTTGACGTTTCAGCATACACCCAAGGCTAATGTCAAAGAATAAAATTACCTTGTTAACAAAAGGTCAAAACCAAAAAGCACGTAGCTAAGATATGCATGTCCTATGGCTCAGGGTGGAGGTAGGGTAATGAGATATGATGGGGGGGAGAAATAAGCCTTCTGTAGTTTGGAAACTGAAATCTGTCCTTTAGAAAACATGTAGAGGCATGAAACTCCAAGGTTCCTCAAGACCTTCAATGATCTTAATAATATTTGTAATAATAGCTAACATTTATTGACCACTTGCTAAATGCCACACACATTCTTGAGTGTCTAATTCTATTATCGTATTGAATCTGTTCAATAGCTTTATGAGCTCAGTATATTTTTTTACCTCCATTTTATGGGAAAATGAAGCTCAGTAGGTTAAGAAACATAGTGAAAGTCATGCAGCTAATAAGTAGTAAAACCAGTGTTCAAATTTAGACCAGTCTAATGTGTAAGTTCATTCATATAACCCCTCTGTTCAGATCCTCTTTGGAATCTAATTTGGTAACAAAGACACTCCAATCACCCTGAAGTCAGGTAAACTTTTTATTCCCCCTCTATCCTTCTCAGCCTGTTCTTTTCCTGCTTTTGATCTTCTTCTAGGGTCAAGTAAAACAGCTTCTCAAAAAAATCTGGAAAGCCAATTTATGTTCTCTGGGTCTCTCATTAGTTCTCCACTTGCTTAGTTTTGTTGAGCAGACAAGCTAGTATATGGCCAGCTGAAGTCATCTATTAGTAAAGATAAAAATCCTATAAATGCCACAGCGATGAAGCCCTTATCCCAAAGATAAAAATATCAACTCAGCATAAAGGTAGCATAGTGCAGAATTTTTTTAAAAAAATGCAACTTGGGTCAGACTCCTAGCCACGTAGAGCTGGATAGCTTGGGAAATTGCCTGAGTACTTTAAAATTCAGTCTTCTTATCTTTAAAGAGAGGGATACTGGCCTGTGTACATTAGGATAGGCAAATGAGATGAAGTGAGCTTGTTTCTAATGTATGATGAATACCAATGAACACCACCACTATTCTTAAGGTTGATAGTGCATTAACATTAACCATTCTGTTCTCAAAAACAAGTTGCCTCAGCTTAAAATCCAACTTCATTCCTTTACTGCTTTTGACTACAAACAAGTTTATTAATATCTCCATACTTTGCCTTCTGAACAATAAAATGGTAAAATAGTAGCAATGCCACATGGATTTTGACACTGTCATCATTTACTCTTATGGATTTCCATTTAGGAATTAATCACTTCAAAATCAATTCTAGCAAAATTAAAGAGAACTCAGTTGTAAGAATATAAAGGCAACTTATAGAAGAGAATGAGGTACTTCCCTCAGAAAGAATGACTATGTGAAAAGCCATCAGAAACTCTGCCAAATTTTCTTTTTTCTCTCTCCTCTCTGCCACCCCATTCTAGCCCCTTGGTTCCTCCTGTCTGGTGTGTGTCTGCCTCTTTCATCTCTCTCTGTAGACTCATTATTTTTAGCTTGATCATTGGTACAGATTGACATAAAGTGGATCTCACTCTAAGGGTCTCTCTTTTACCAGATCACCTCCCACAGGTACTTATTCAATTGCTCTATGCCCTAATTCCATATTCTAAAAGAGAAAGATTGTCTCACTGGTTCTCTTTGAACTGGCTCTCACATATGGGTCAATGAATTCTGGCAAGAAGAGTGGTATCACTGGGAACTGGGCTGCATTCACTTCCAGGGCAATGAAGGGTCAGGGACTCAAGTTTGGACGATCATAGATGGAGTAAAGGAGACAAGGAGCTTAACCTGAGCCAGTCAGCACTAACTTCCACATTCTGGCGGCCACCATCAAGGCAAAGATGATCCTCCTTAGCTGGACTGGACCCTAAAGAGGGCATGAACCCAGGGCTTCTGGAAGGTAACAAATGGATCCTAAAAATGAAGTGCAATGTGAAAAAAGATAGAAAAACAATACATTCTGATATCATCCAAGCCCTGAACCAAACCAAGACCAATACCAAAACTATTCTAAACTTTACAAAGTTGTGAACCAACAAATACTTAAAGCACTTCAAATAGTATATTCTCTAAGCCCAGAATGAGCCAAAGTGATAGAGCTGAATTCAGTCACGTGAGCAGTTACTTCCCAGTTGTGTACAATTGAGCTAAAAATCACACCCAATTATCATTTTCCTTTTGGCCAGTTTTGAAATACATCCCCTTTCACTGGCTTTCATGAGCTAGAGAAAACTTTGGAGCAAATGCGTGTGATAAATAAAGACATATTCTATGTTCATTTCTGGTTTAAGGCCACAGAAGATGTTAAGTAAATAATAATGCCATAATGCTTTTCAAAGTAATTACTAATAATCTTTTGGATTTTAGTGGTGTTTAGCTTGACTTTGCCTTTTTTATTTCTAATTTCACTGATATTGGTGACACATACCATCTTAGTTATTTTCTCATTGCTGAGACAAAACACCTGACACCCAAAGTTAAAGGAGGAATGATTTATTTTTGCTCACAGTTGGTAGAGATTTCAGTCCATAGTCAGAAGGCTCCAAGCCAGGGTGACAGAGGAGAAATAGTCCATGGCAGAGCAGGCAGGAGGCAGCAAGCAGCAGGCAGCAAAACAGCACCAAGTCTCCCTTTCCCTTTTATCCCATCCAGGCTACAAGCCTTTTGAGTGTTGCCACCCACATCCAGGGTCTGCCATTCCATTACCCACACCTAGAACTACATTAAACCAATCAATGGATTAATCTAGCTAAGAGTGTAAAAGAAAAGAAGCAAGTCATTTTATACTTTAGGATCCTCCAGAAGACCCAAAATCTAGAAGCACTGGGCATTCTTGAAAATGAGGGTGAAAGTGGGTTGGAAAACAAATAGGAAAATTTTGTTGAAAGTATGTTTAAAAATAGTTGTTCATATTTCTTATCTCAACATAAAGATAAGTTTTATTCTCCAAAAATACTAAACCATGGTTTGTCTGGGCTCAGAGTCCTCAGGCATGATAGATTAGAACTACCATAGTGAAATAGGGGGAGGGGGGAAATGAGAAAGTAAAATCAAGAGCTTGTCTCAAAATAAAATAAAAAGAGCTGAGGATGTAGATTAGTGGTACAGCACCACTGAATTCAGTCTCCAGTAGTGTAAAAATAAACAAACTTGAAGACTAAGAAATTAGGGTGGAGGTAATAGCTAAACAATCTTCTGAACAAAGATCTAGCATTTAAATCATGAGTTTAGAACAGAAAATATTGCACTGATGGGTCCAAAAACAGGTGGTACAGAACATGAGACATTTTAGAATTGAAAATTTTGGAAAAAAAATGCTATAGCAGAAATGTAAATAACTCAGTAAAATAAGTGGAAAACTAAAAAGAAAAACAAGATGAAAATAAAATAGAAACTTGAAGAATCAAGATTTAAAATCTAGAGGATCCATATAGTGGTATTGATTTCAAAGTAATCATTGCTTCAAAATGGAGGGAGGGAGGGAAAGAAAGAGGGAAGGGAGAGAGAGAAAGAAAGAGAGAGAGAGAGTATCATCAAATAAAGAAAATTTTTCCAGAAATGCAGAACAACTGGAGGAAATAAATTTAAAAAGTAAATGGGCCATCATGTGATCAACATAGTAATATTAATTGATCCATTGCAAGATATGTAATCACTAAATTTGACAACAGTTGACAATAAAAAAAATTCCAAAATTTTCCAGAGAGGGAAAAGAAAGCTACTATATTAAGATTCTAGAATTAAAATGACATCAATCGTCTCAACAACTCTAGAAGCCAAAAGAAAAAAATGGATTAATGCTTTAAACTCTGAGAAAAAGAAACAATTTCCAAATTGGAAGATATGAATTGCATATCTGCCAAGCTATCCATTAAGTGTGGCTCTTGTGGAACTATTTCTGGACATACAAGCTCTCAAAAATTTGCTTCCTGTACTTCTTTCCTCAGGAAATTATCCCACATCATACTTCAGCAAAGTAAGAGTGGAAACCAGGAAAAAAGGATTTGAAGGACTAATGTAAGGGCAGGTAAAAGAATAGTAGATTAATGGTGAAGGAGGATCCAAGAGCGATAACTGGGGAGTAGATTGATCAGACTGCAAAACAAGTTTCAAGAAAGAAGAATAAAACTAACACTATGTGTGTGAACATATTAGGAGAGAATTTAATTAGGTATGTGTGTGAGGTGAGTTAACTAATACAAGCTTGGAAAGTGAATGAATAAAAAAACATAAAAGACAAGTCCAAGGGGTACATGAGAAGGAAAAGAAAATAAATCATGTCTATTATATGGCTCACCTGTGCCTGTCGTCTACATATTCACAGCAGTGTAATGCAGGATAATGATAGACAGTTAAGTACAATTCTGATAAATCATTTTGAGGAGAATAGAGCTGTGAGAATACTTGGATGGTGGTGGTCAGAGTTAAATCTTCATTGTCCAGTGTGGGAAATCAGTAAATTAGAACTGGAAATGGAAATATCAGGGAACTGGGATGAAAACACATTATTTCAAGATATAGAAATGTTAAAAGAAACAGTCAGAAACAGTCAAAATTGGTCCCTTCTAATGAATGGGAAATGCGAGAGGGTTTTTAAGGAATTGTTGTTGTCTTTAGCAACAAGAGTAGTAAGAATATTTACCTCTTTAAAACATGTGTATGTATAATTTTGATATTTCAAAAAAGCACACAAATACACAAACCAAGGAAGATAAAAGAGATTAGCACTGAATACAGCTAGGAAGGATACTCGCCTGCCCACATGCAAGGTCAAAACAGCAACAAATCTAGAAGAGAGCTGGCTCACATGACAAAGTCAAAGTAACACTAGGACAGATCTGAAGTATAAATGGAGAGAAGTACATAAGACTGTATTTCTTTAAAAAAAAATTAACTGTATCCCTAGTTTCCTCTTTGTCCTCCTTCTTTATACTCATCATTATCATCATAGCAATACTGTTTAATCTTCACTACAACCTCATAATAAGGGGTTTGTTATTATACCCATGCCACAGATGGGCAAACTGGGGCACAGAGAAGTTACCTGTCCAACGGCACACATGCAGTAAGTAATTCACAAGCATTCCGCATCACACAAGCAAGGAAGGAGTCTATTCCAGACCCTGGCTCTTAACCACTGTCTCTAACACAGAGGACAAAAAGCGTGCTGGATAAATCATTGTTTCAGGGAAATCACCTGAGTACATATGATGAGGAAGACACTGGGAAACAAAGGCAGAAAACAAAGTCAGCCTCTGAAATCAGCGAGACTGAAGCCTTAATAGTTAAAAAGCAGAACTCTAAAGTTCATTGGATGTCAGGTTGACCCTGTCAAGTTTTTAATTGCTGCAGCAGCTCTCTCTTGCTCTCAGCTATGCCACGTCAGTTTGTGGTCACAGTATCCACATCCGTGCCCTGTCAGATTGGTCATCTAGTCTCCCATTTGACGAATAGGAAATCTGAGGTCCAATAAATACTATAATTTTCTCCGGGTCAAACAAAAGCAAAACTCAGATCAAAATCAGGTTCTTTAATGTCAACATTTAGTACTCACTTTTACTAAGTCAGAGAAAGCATAAGCAACAACTAGCAATTAACATTTAAAACATTCCCAGAGAGCTGCTGGCACAGTAATAAGCCACTCACCATGGAGGCTTACTGTATATAAGGAAGATAAACGGGCTTGAGCAGGTGACAGTCCAAGGACATTTTTGAATAAATGAGGAAACTTTTAAAATAATGGAGGCCATATTTGTTCTGCTGCTCAAATTGATTGCTGGGATGTGGTTTATGATATTAAAATATTTATAAATATATATTTAATTTCTACTAGGGACTATAATGCAAACTTTAACCAGCATTTTCCCTAACATTTGAAAGGCAATTATAGGACTCTACTAACATTCATCTTACAATGCTTCTTGAAAAGTCTCAATTGTTTAGCGTGGCTGTTAACTCATTAAGCAACTGTACTGTGATACCATAAGCAGAGCTGGTCTGAATTCACTATTTGCTTATCTAAAACATCTTTCCAGAGTTGGAGCAAAGAAATTACCTAATTATCATCTGAGAGCAGATGTAGTTCTCTGATCGATCTGTCATGGTGGCAAGAATATGATCTCACTCACTGAGTCAGTCATCAAATATTTCAAATAAAGACAAAGTATCTTTGTTAAGTACAATTTGTATTTAAATCCCAAGAGATTTTTAAGAATATAATGAGAGAAGCAGGAAGAGATGTGAGAAGTAACCTTTTACTACACTAAACACTAGTTAAGATAGATCTCTATAAACAAAATGTTGGAGGACATCTTGACTGTACCCTGTGCTGAAATTTAGGAAATTTCATGTTGCTCTCTCTTTCCCAATATTATAAACTGTTGAGCTTCCTTTTAGGATCTTGTTGGACTTCCAAAGATTTGGCTAAATGCTAGATTCCTGATTTTTTCCTATGTATATAAGATAAAAAATGTTAGAGACACTTTTATCATTAACCCATCCTTTCTATCCTTCTGACATTTCTGGTTGATTTCCCCTTTTAAATCTTTTCCTCACTATTCTCCACTACTGTTTACTTAGTGCGAGTCTTCATCATTCCTTGATTGATCATTTCCTAACTGCTATCCTTCTAACCTTTTCTTACCTGGCTAATTCGTATTTTGTATTTTAGCCACAAATAAGGTCCCAGTGTTTCTCTAAAGTTCAAATTTTTTAAGCTAGCTTTCAAAGCTGTCTTCCATTTGGTCAGCAGTCATGGAGCTTACTTCCTACTAAATCCACCCATGTGGTGGTGGAATGCAAGTTTTAAGGTAGAACTTTGTGGCTGTTCTGTTTCCTACAGACTCTCCAATGTCTCCCGTAACATCTCGGTACTTTGCACTTCTCTTAGTGCTCGGGGTGCTTGGCAAACATTTATTCAATGTAAGAACAAATGTGACTGGATCTCACATTAAACAAGCCATTGCACAATTACACTGAGCTTTGAAAGTTCCAGGTTCCAATTATACCCATCAAAAAATCTCAGCAGTCCTTTAAATTTCTATCTCAACAATACCTCCACCATCACCATCATCTTTCTCCAGAACATTTTCATCATCTTCATTTGAAATTCTGCACTCAGTATGCAAAACTTCCCATTCCCTACCCACTCCCTGGAGACACTTTCTGTCTATAAATTTGTCTACTTTATGTAACTCAATTGATAGAATCATGCAATATTTGTCTTTTGTTTCCATCTTAGTTCATTTACCTAATGTCAAGGTTCATCTATGTTGTAGCATTTGTCGGAATCCCATTTTAAGGCTGAATGACATTCTGTTGTTTGTATATGTCATATTTTATTTATCCCTGTATGTTTCAGTGGACATTTGGATTGTTCCCACCTTTTCATTATTGCGAGTAATGCTGCTGTGAATATGGGTATACAAATTTCTATTTGAATCTCTGATTTTTATTCTTTTAAATACATACCCGGAACTCGAATTGCTAGATTACAGGTTAATGTTATGTTTAATAGTTTCAGGATTTTCATAGCAGCTGCACCATTTTACATTTCCACCAACAAGGCTCAAATTTTCAATTTTTCCATAACTTTTCCAACATTTTTTATTCTTTTTGTTTTTTATAACGGCTATCCTGATAGATATGAAATGGATCTCATTATGGATTTAACCTGCATCTCCCTAACGACTGATAACATTGAGTATCTGTCCACGTGCTTGTTGGCTATCTGTATGTCACATTTGGAGAAATGCGCATTCAATTCCTTTGTCCATTCTAAACTGAGCTGTTTGTTTTGTTGTCATTGCTATTGAGTTACATTTTTGTATATTTCGGATTTAACCTTTTACAATACCTATGATTTTTAAAGTTTTATTCCATTCTCTATATCACCTTTTCATTCTGTTTTCCTTTGTGGCACAAAATGTTGATTTTGATGGGGTCCAGGTAATCTATTTTTTCATTTGTTGCATCTGCTTTTGGAATCATATCCAAGAAATCACTGCCAAATCCAGCATCATGAAGAATTTCCTGTATGCTTCATTCTAAGAGTTTTATAGCTTTATTATTATAACTTTAAGAGGTTTTTTTTTTTATGGGATTAAGTTGAGCATTCAACTTCATTCTTTGCATAAGGATATTGGGTTTTCTGAGTACCATTTTTGGAAGGCTGTCCTCTCCTTGTGGCATGGTTCTGGCATAGTTGTTGAAAATCATTTGACCATGTATATGATGGTTTTGCTTCGTGCTTTCTTCTCTAGTCAGTTGATCTATATGTCCGTCTCTGTACCAAATGTACGCTGTTTTGATTCTTTACAGTAAGTTTGCAAACTTCTTTCACAAGATTGTTTTGACTGCTCAGGCCTCTTGAGATTCCATATGAATTTTAAGACATATTTTTCTGTTTGGGTAAAAAGAAAGAATTAGAATTCCTAGGAATTGCATTACATTTATAGATCTCCTTGAGCAAAATTTACATTTTAACCATATTAACTCTTCTTACACATGAGCATGGATGACTTTCAATTTACTTTCTTCTTTAACCTTTTTCACCAATGTTTTATAGTTTTCAGTGTGCAAGCCATTTACTTCCTTGGTTAAATTTATTCCTAAGTGTTTTTTAATGTTATTTTAAATGAAATTACTTAACTTCTTTTTCAGATTGCTCATTGTTACTATGTAGTAGTCAACTTTTTGCTCTGATTTTGTATTCTGAAACTCGGTTATGTTCACGACTTCTAACAGATTCACGTGGAATCTTTAGCATAATACTATGCTTATAATTTATCTTCTCCTATGATATAGGTTTGTTTATGTGTCTTCCTTTCCCTCCCAGATTGTAAGTTACTTAAGGGCATAAGCCAAACTTCTTTATATAGTTCAGCCTACTGTTCTGTTTATACAATGGCAGAAATAATTTTAATATATGAATCGGTATTTACTTTTAAAGATTATCCATGCTCCTGAGTTATGCTAATATTCTGAAAAGAGATAGTCCTGGTTGACCAACAGGAAGGTCTCAGGTCCTCTTTTCTTACAAATCCTCTGGTCTTCATATGACATATTTCAGGAGAGACAGAAGGGAAGAAGAATATGTATTAAATATCTCCTCAGTGACAATTCACTGATTTTTTTCATAGTCACAACTGTCTATGAGACAGGTGTTATTCTACCCAATTCCCTAATGAGAGAGCAGAATTTTAGAGAATTGAATTGAGATTTCACATCTAAGAAGTAGAGAAACCAGAAATTTTATGCAGGGATTATTAGGCAAGGAGAATCTGTGGGAGTGGGAAGAACAGAATGAGGTAGAAGGAATGACAAATGGTAAAATAGATATTTTTACCATGAAGTCTTAAAAAAGAAAAAGATAGTCTTCTACACCACAAGATTGAAAATATGTGTTTCTGAGTTGGGAAATAAGATGAATCTGAGATGCTTTTAGGGGAGCTGATGGTACAAAATCAGCTACTATTATTGTATTGTGACAGGTGCAAGCATGAAGCATCCATGGGCAGAGCTAATGTTGTAAGGAGCTGAGAAACAACCCCTCAATATCTATGTCAAACTAAGTGGTGAATAAAAGTTTCTAAGAACTTTTATTCAACATCAGTATCAAGCATTCAGGTTACTCTGCTCCTCTGGAGCCCTAGAATTATAAGTCAATACATTCTAATCTCTGGTGTGTCTGACTTTGAGGCATGTTTTTACTTCATCATACAGGCTTAAGATTCATTATTTTCAGAAATGTATCCTTCTCATCGAGGTACTTCATTCTCAAGACATTTTCAACATAGCCAGAATCAACTGCACTGTATCATGTATTATTGAACCTTGCAAAACTATTTTAGCATTCTCCCCAAAGAACTTCCCTTTTTCTGTGTCTGCTTTCTCCCCAGTTTTGTGCTCACCTAGCAGTAACTTCAAAGGAAAAGAACTTGGTAAAAGTAATTTTAGAGTATCCTATTATTGGTGTTTAATATATACTAAATAGTATGTTTATAATTACTAAATAAGGAAAACAGCTGCTTATGGATCACAGACCCATGAAAAGATCCTCTGTGGAAAGATTTAATTATATTTGTTCAATGGTGTGATGGTGCTGATTTTTTTTCAGTTGTGAAATGAATGATCACAGAAGAGAATTAACTGACAATAACATATTCTGAGGAACACTGTCTATTGCGTGGTCTTGTTTGTATCTAGATTTAATATCACATTTGCAATTTATATTTTTTTCTTTCCATTCACTTTCAAGGTCATACTTTTCTCCAAACATTCTCTTGGAATAGATGGGTGTGTGTGTGTGTGTGTGTGTGTGTGTGTGTGTGTGTGTGTGTACAGCGATGCCCATATGGAGATAGAGCAAAAGTAGGTACTAAATACTTGATCTATTTCCAAATGTAAAATAACTGTTGTTTGTGATCCTAAAGGTATAGAGAATTTTGCTAAATATCTTATGCACCAATCTGTTTTTCAATGACAGGAATCTCTCACATCCAAAGCCAGACTCTCAACAGCAGGACTTAGGAAAACAAAATTCTAACTTGCAATAAAACCATTTCAACATTCTGTGTGCTTTACAAGTTTCATAAATTTCTCTTTCCCTCAAACTACTTGTTTATCTTTGTCATTTTTCAAACCTTGACATTTAAAAGATAACTATGCACAAGAACTTTGCTCATTGTCCTATAAAAAATGACTTTATTGGCATGAAAATTGCCAGGGGAGAATGTACAAAGAAATTTTACATACGAAGAAAAAGTTGCAGAGTCTCAAAAGGGAAACAGGATTTTTACTGTGCCTTGTCGGCCCTGGAGCTCCGAACCAACTCCAGAAGGGCTGCACTCTCTATGTTGCCTTTCATGTCAGTAAGGAAGCATTAACCACATTTAGATTACAGAAATATGGATGGCTGACAGAACGTCAGGAAGCATGCGGCATCATTTTCCGCCCCAAGGTGGAAGACACGACTTGTGGCTACAGAAGCTCTACTAAACTCGCCCCCGGAAACCACAGGACTCTGACAGGAAGTCTGGCACAGAGTGATTTCTCAGGGACTCCCAGTACTTGGTTCACCAGGGTAGCACTCTCACTTCAAATAACAAGCGAGGATGGCTCAGAGGTGTTGCTGGTTGAGAAGGGGTTCTGTCGGGCTCAGTTCGAGCCTTTTCTTCTTTTGGATTCTGGCTTCAGAGGGATTAAGGCAGTTCCCCGGTGTTAGCAGCTTTGTTTCGTAGCACTAAAGTCCACAGGGGAGCAGGGTAGGCGATGGGAAGGCTGCAGCAACAAAGCAAGAGGGTTGCTGATCTGCACCGACTCTGTCCATGAAGAGAGCGGGCAGCAGAGCAGTCGGCTCACAGCAGCCTCCGCTTTCGTCTCAGGAACCACAACTCACAGATTAGGCAGCGGATCTCTCCTGGTCTGTTTTTCTCTTCTGGCTTGGGGGACTCTTCTGGCTTGTTTTGCTGGTCTGTTTTTCTTGACTGCTCACCATAGACCAAGGATGGTACTCAAATTGAAAATGCAAAAAGAAAACAAGTGGGATAGTTTAGTTGGTTTGATATCGGTGCTGCTAAAGCTCAAATTATGGGCTTGATTCCCAAATTGAGCCAAAGAGGAACAGTATTTTAATATATAGGAACATTAACATTGGATATTATAGAAACTAGCAAATAGAAAGAACAGGAGGGAGAAAGAGAAATTAGTTAAACGTAATGGATCACTAAAAGATTCACTTTCTTCCTTTGAAGATAGTCACCCGTTAATCTTAGGGGTTTCAGGTGATCTCATTTATTCATATTACATAGATCATAGACTGAAAACCTTTCCACATCACTGCAAGGAAAGAGACATCAGACTAACATAAATGTCAAAAAAAATAATGTTATTGTTCACAATAAATGAATTTGTCTAAGCATTTGAAAGTGCCCTCAACGTCATCAAAGCAAAATGCTCATTCAGTGTATCTATGTATTGTTCTGCTTTCCAAGCTTGTTTTATTTTTTGTTTTTCTTTTCTTTTTTAAAATGTCATAAACCATGGGGGTTCTGTCTTTTAAAAATTGAAATTAGAATTGAATGGAAAAGGTTTGAATCTCTAAGAGCAACGATGTCCTGCAGGATGGGTTAGACAGGCTTCTGGGGCTCCTACCTCTCTCTCTAATTGTAAAGTACATAGGCAGCAATGGCATACAGCTCATGTCCTCAAACAAACATGGTCAGACAGAAAAGGATTTGCCTGAGAGCGAGTCTGGACCAAACCCAACAGAACTTCGTTTTACCATTAACTGATAAGGTATTCTCCAGTCTATATCTCAAAGTCCTCAGTGTGAAAACAAGAAGTAGTAGTCCAGTTGATTTCAAAGATCTATATATCTATGTCAAAGTTCATATATCCATGAACTTCCAAAGCAGTATTACTAAAATTCAACCAAATCATAAAATACCAACTTTTTTTTTTTTTTACAAAAGCAACATCAAATTCTGGAAAGACAGATGACAATGCTAAACTGACACAAATTTCTTCCATCACAGAATCCTTTCTGCTCAGATTTGAAAATCATTGCTCTAATGCATAAAATTCATTATCAAGAATACATCTGCCTTTGCACTTTGCATTTAAAGAGGTTTAATGTGTTCGCGTTGGATTTTCTGCTCCTCTGCCCCTTGGTGTGGTTACACGTGGGTTACCGATTGAGGCTTTCTGAAAATGAAGGAGGACAAAGAGATTCTTGTTCTCCCACCCCAACACCTTTCAGTAGTGTTTTCACATCTGCCCTCCCTGCTTCCCTCTGCCTGTGGTTCAACCGCACACAAGGTGTTTATATCTGAGCAGGAAATTACCTGTTTCTTGACTCCAAACTTTTGAACAGCAAAATAAGGAAAAAAATATACTCTGATAGACTTGTTCTGATCCAAGCCTAACAAATGAAGGGACTCAGTGTGATTTACTGTAATGCCAGCAGCACAAACACGACTGTAAATTATTCTTTTCCAACCTGCTCTCTGGGGCTCAAATTGCTGTTTTGCTGACTGCATCTTTAATGATGGTTGTTACATCCTCTGAGAAAGAAAATACTGATCACTTCGGTCTTCATTCAGCAACCAAGATGATGGTATGTGTATTTGTGTGTGTGTGTGTGTGTGTGTGTGTGTGTGTGTGTACATTTACCAGTAACCAAAATCAAGGAAGACAAGAAGGAAAAAGGTGAGGAAAAAATTGGGTTCAATTTGTCATAAGTGGCAAATAATTTCCAAATACAAGCAGTTCTCTTGTCTTACTTATTATTTAACCCGCTTTAGATTTAAACAATAAAGAATCTTGATACTTATGATAGGCTTTTGTGGCATTTTGGTTTTCTTTTTTAAAATCAGAGTTCTTCTATGTTTCTTATACTAATTTGAATGGAAAATTACTTGATAAGCCAAAATTAAACCTTGAACTAAATGGAGAGGATTAAAAATATAACTGAGGGGTTTGTAAATAACATGGGATATCATCCTTGAGAGTTTAGGGAGTATTTAATGCTTGACCTTTCAACCCACACAAGTCACCTGACCTAACAAGTTTACACATCTGGGTAAAATAGCAGATTTGAGAGTTAAGAAAGGCTTCCCAGAGAAAGGTAGCTACAAACTGCAGAAGATTTGGAACTTAAACAAAGGAGAAGGGCCTATTTTTACTGTCCCCTTATACAGAGAAGTATAAACACTAAATATTGTGGGTTGTTTGTGGATGAAGATAGAAGACATTGTTCATCACACCTGTAGACAAGACAAACTTTCTGGCAGAGAAAACATGTTTTACCAGAGAATTCTCCATGAAATGGCTATCAAACTTTGAGCAATGGATTAACTGTTCTAAAGAAATTTCATAGGGATAAATGCATAGGTTCAAAAGTTTTTTGGATCTAAATACTCTTCTGTGGAGTGGGCAGAGCCATGACAACAGTAACACATGTTATAATGGGTGACAGACATTGCATCATAAAAAATGAAACTTTTGAAATAGAGAGAGGTGAACATACTGCTCTTCGGGCTCTGTTCTAACCAGATGGTACTTGAAATGACTTGCTGTATTCACTTTCTCTTGAGATGAGCTAAAGAATCCAAAAAACTGGAGCACAACCAAAGAAGTTGATTGTTGTAAACATGAAACCCAGGACTGTCATAAACGTGACACAACAAAATGAAATGGCATCTGATGGAGATGGTGTTGTGAGCATCCCCACACACACTGTCTCTCCTAAGCATCATCCCTTTCTGTGTCCCTCCTATTCGAAGGCGTGGTGACTAGGTATCAACTTGTTGAGCAAGGAGCATGGTCAATTGGTTGTAACTTCCTAGAGTGATGTGACAAGGTGCTAAGACTACATGCACACTCAGCCAAGAAATCAATTCGCAATGACAGCCACCTCCTCTTGAGCTGGAGTGGTAACACTTAGCCTCAGTGTCGGTCATTCCTTCCTGATCAGCTGTATTTCTTGACCAGCAGAAATCCAGTTCTGGTTCTTGGGCTCACCTTTGCCGCAGTATCAAAGTGACTTCTCCCTAAGAACACTGGTAAATCCTTCTGGGAAATAGCCAAACCAGAATGAGCCCTGAAGGTCACCTTCATGAGCACCAGTGAGACTGCAGGTGAATATTAAATTCTGCTACTCCCCTTCAGCGCCCTTCAAATGAATTAGAAGGAGCATGTCTGAACTGGTGCCACATGTAAATTGTCTCTCTGCAGACAATAGGAACTGAATTCTAATAAGTTTCCTGGTCCCTGTGAACATACTCGGAGAAATGTAGCTTTAAATGATAATGATCACCCTTCACATAAGATGGACAAGAGAAGGTGAGAGCTTTCATGGTCCCTCTGGTGCCTGAACCCTTTCTCCTCCAGTCTTTCACCCACAGTATCCAAAAGTGAGTTGATCTCAATGAGTCATCCCAGGAAAACATCATGGGAGCTTGCTGTGGCTGAGGGTCCGAAGGAGAACAGACATTAAGACACTCATGCTTTTCCCATCTTTATTACAATTAGGCCTGCTTGTCATGGAGGAGTGAGTCAGAAAACAAGGGTTTGTGCCCTCATTTTACTAGATAACATTTTAGACAAATTACTTAATCCTATTAAACACTGAAACACAGAGAAATGCATACCTTCTTTAGATAACATTATTTTATGGATTGAAGAAAATAATGTGGATGAATCTTTTCATATTGCTTTTCCTTGGTTTTAAAGTAATAGGTGATCATTTCAAAAAAATGGAAAATAGAAGATAAAGAGAGAAATTAATCTCTTCTAGTGTATGACTTAGAAATGATCATGATGACCACTTCAGTCCATACCATTTATTGATAGAAATACAACACAGCAAATAGAGGGATTGGGAGGGAGAGAGAGAGAGAGAGAGAAAACAATGAGCGACATTATGGTTTAGACCTAAAATGACTCTAAAAAATCTAACGTGTGTAGAAGGAGAGTGGATCATGGGGGTGCCATTCTCACCAGTGGATTATTCCACTGAGGAAATTAGGAGGTGGGGTCTGGTTGGAGCCAGGTCACTGGGGGTGTGACCTGCAAGAGTGAATTCTTGTTCCTAGTTCTTCACTTCTCTTTCTGCTTCCTGTCTGTCACAGGTTCAGTACCTTTTCCTCTGCCATGCCCCTTAGACACCCTCTTTCTGCCCTTGGAGTCAGCAGACCATGAACTGAAACTGTGAGCCAAGATAGACCTCTCCTCCTTTAAGTGGTAGGTGTCAAATATTTTGTTCCAGCAAAGAGAAAGTGACCAAGATAAACTTAAATCTTCATTTTCCCCAGAGCCCAGAGAACCAGAACTCAAAGCACCTGAATGACAAAATATCAACACTGTTTTCTGAAGTCTTCCAAAATTCTACTATGCAACTATAAACATTATACATAAATTAATGCATTTTATGTCATTTAACCAGGATTTATAGAAATTTTTAATGTTACCAAGTGCACCAAGTGACGGTGAGGTGGTATTTTCATTGGCAAGCCATAGGCCTGATGAGAAGTCTAAGATTAGAGGGCTTAATGGGCTACAGAAACCTTCTCATGTCACCAGCCACCACGGAATCTTCTCGAATGGTCAATTGTGTGTCCCTGAGAATTTCTTTTTATTTCTTTACTCACTTGGGACTTGTCTTTGGCATGGTGTAAGCAGGGAACAATTACATAACGTCTTGTGCTCTCTCTAGAGGTTAATTAGGGGAGCACAACTATTGTTATACTTTTCAATTCTCATGTGCTGACTATTGCTACAATCTATCTCAGTCCACAGATAACTTTCTTGAGAGTTCAGTCACATTGTCTGGCTGTCAAGTAGAATCAATTAGCCAATGAAGTTATAATCATCCACAGGGGCCACCTAATTAAAAATAAGAACTTCACTTCAATGTAGTTCCTTGGCACTAACCCTGACACCAATCCAAGAATAATAAAGTCTTAAAAATCAAAGACAGGATTCACCGTTTAAGTCATGTGAATATTTACCCAATTAAGATGGCTTTCTATACACATTTACCATCAATCCAAGAAATCCTGTTTTAAATGGCAAATTAATGAATCAGTGAAATTGGGCCACGTTGCCTGTGATGTGGATAGTAGGCACTAAAGTGACTACATTAGACAACAAATTTACATATGCAAAAGTGCTGTTGAAAAATCCAATAAATTGTAAAAAAAATATTTTGGAATATAATCCTATAAATGGCTTGCATTAGGTTTTCCAACTCTCCATCAATATTTTTACTTATGTTCTTTGTTTTATTTTGGGAATCCTCAAAAATGCCAACAATTAGTTTTCCTTACTTTAAATAATCACATTTTTCCCCCATACAATTAACTCTTTCAGACCTGTTTGTCCACAATAGGAGCACACTGAATGAGATGAAGTCTGGAATTACTAAACCTACTTAGATCAACATTAAATCAATGCAGATTTTAAAATTAAATCATGTCCATCTTAGTTACAATATTAGTCTAAAGGGAAAAGATATTTGGGGGTTTAGCCTGGAGACAGTTATGGGTTGATCATGTCCTTTCATTAAGCACTCTGAAAACAAATGACAGGAAGGAAAGAAACCTATTTTTTTTAACAATGACATACATATATATATTTTTATTCTGTTCCTACTTTTAGCCAAGCACTACAGTAAGCCCTCACAGTAGCCTGTTAAGGTTAGGTACTAATATGTCCATCTTTGAGATGAGCACAGTTTTGCTCAAGATTCTGAAGCAAATAAATTGCAAGCCACGATTTGAGCCCAGAAGGTCATAGTTCATGTTCTTCTGATCTGTCAAAAGAAAACCCATGGTTTGAGAATGAGATTTGAATTTCCCGTATTTGATAAATAATTCCTCATCTTTCAACATAGTGAAACTTGTTGCACAGAAAAAACCACCATGTGATTTATCCTGGTACCCTACAGCATCTTTTAAGAATTACTTCTCTTCCGTGGCACCTTTGGATTGTTGAACTCTTTCTGCAAACATTAACTCTGCAGGGCTCTCCTTGCCCAGTATCATTATTCTTCAGGTTGGGATGTAGTCCTTGGGGAGGATGCGAGCAAAGATTCTGAAAATATGGTCACCAGCCCCTCAGAAGCAGCACTATTATGAACTTATTAAAAATACAAATTCCAGGATCCAGCTGCAGACCTGCCAACCTGGAAACGCTTGGGATGGGGTCGAGTGATCTGTGATTTAACAAACCCTTCACCGTGACTCTGTTCTGTGGTGGGACATGGGAACCACTGGGCCTTGGGAAGAATGCTCCAAGGCATGTGTCCAGAGTTCCTAGATCCTGACTTCCTCCTCTACGACAACTCCTGAAAGTGTTTATTGAGCATTTGAATTCAAATGATTACAAAAACACCAGGTCTCGATTTGTTTGTCTGCTTGCTTTTTTTCTTGAACAAAAGGATTTTATTCAAAAGGCCCGTGCAAAGCAAAAGGAATTCTGTCTTATCCTAGGAAGGAGTGAAGAGGCAGATCCAGAGTTGTGGATATTTACGAACAAAGACACAGATACCCAGATGCACACACATAAACACCCAAATACACAAGCAATAAGGCAACTCTTCCAGGTCCAAGACAGATCTTATCTTTCCAAGGATCTTTGTAAGTTTAAAATGCCAGAGGAAATACTCAGTTCAAGAAATACAGTAATATAGTCCTAGCTTAAAAACATATACACATAACAGTAGAAGAGAAAGCCTAAAAATAAACATAAATATATAATGGTGAATTAATTTTCACCAAGGGTGCCAAGAAGACACAATAGAAAATTCCCACAATAAATGCTGCGAAAGCTAGATTTATACCTGCAAAGAATGAAAGTGAACTGTTATACCTGGAACAAAAATCAACTCAGAGTGAGTCAAAGACCTAAGTATAATGCTTAAAACATAAAACTCCTAAAAGAAACATGGGAGGAAATATCTTCAACACTGGCCTTGGCGATGATACTTTTTATTTCACATCAAGCTCAGTCTATAATCAATGTGATTATATCAGGCTAAAATGTTTCTGAGCAGCAAAGAAGAAAGAAACAAAAGGGAAAAGCAACCCCTAGATAGGACAAATTGTTTTCAAACCAAATGTCTGATAAAAGGCAAATATCCAAAATTTATAAAGAACTCATAGAACTCCATTGAGATATATATATATATAAAATATATATATGTTTAATATATATATATATCATTGAGATATATATAATATATATATTATATACATATATATATATATATATATATATCTCACCTGATTTAAAAATGGGCAAAAGGCCTGAATAGACATTTGTCCAAAATAATATAAAAATGACAAGCATGTATATGAAAAGGTTTTCAACATTGTCTATCATGAGGGAAATGCAAATCAAAAGCAGTGTGATATTACCTCATAACTATTGGAAAGGCTGTTACCATAAAGACAAATGTTGGTAAGAGTATAGAGAAAAGGGATTCTTTCTACATTGTTGAAAAGAATGTAGATTGGTACAATCATTATGTAGGACAGTGTGGAGGTGCCTAAAATAATTAAAAATAGAACTGCCATATGACACAACAATCCCTTTTCTGGGTATATATCTAAAAGGAATGAAATCATTACCTCATTAAAAAAATGTGTATTCCCATGTTCATTGAAGCTTTATTAGCCAAGAGTTGGAAACAATCTAAATGTCCACTGACAAATGGATAAAGAAATTGTGGTTAAATGCATATACTACAGAATACTACTTGACTGTAAAGGGGCAAATCCCTCCATTTGTCACAACACAGGTGAACCTGGAAGACATCTGATAAGCGAAGGAAGCCAGACACAGAAAGAAAAATATTGTCCAATCTCACTTACATGTGGAATTTTTTAAATGAAAGTAAAATATACAGAGATACAGACTAGAACAGTGGTAATCAAGGGTGGGGAGGGTAGGACATGCAGGTCAAAGCACGCAAAGCAGAGGGTACATAAGATGGGCAACCCTGGAGGTCGACTGTACTATGTTTGGAATTTGTATTAAAAAATAGATTATAGTTACTCTTGTCACATATACACACAAATGGGTATCTATGGCCACGATAGATAAATTAACTTGCTTTGCTATACTAAGCCTTTTATAATTGTCTGTGTTTATCTCATAGCATCTTGTTTTATGCTATAAATATACACAGTAAAATTTATTTTTAAAAATAAAGATGTTGAAGCTGCCCCAGCATATACCAACATAAGATTGGAAGAAGCTGCCCCAGCATATACCAACATAAGATTGGAAGATTGGGACTTGATGCTATAGCCTGCTGTGTTTTCTCTCAGTATCCTCATCCATAAAATAGGAGTGTGAACATTCGCTGGCACACTCCACATGCTAAGTATTGTACTCAATGCTTTATATTCTTACATGTGCGACTCATGACAGTCCTCTCCCCTTGGCGTTCTAGCACTTACAAGTTTGAAGTTCAAAGACATCGAATGAACTGAGTGCGTATGTGTCTAAAGTCATGTATCAATTTAGGATGGAGTTGGCTTTAATTAGCCTCTATGATCCAAATCTTATTCCCTCAGCCAGAAAACTCCCCTTAAAATTTCTTCTACTTCCAACATTGTCTAATTTAAGGACTCAAATAACCCCTCTTCCTTTCTACCTGAAAATTTGGTCTCTGCAGTTAACACAGGTTGTTTTGACTTAAATGTATAGCTAAGTAGGTCACATCTGAGACTTCTTTTTAAATTCCAGAGTTTTTTTTTTTTATAAGGGATAGAAATAGAAGGATGCCTTTTATATGTATGTTTGGGTAAACTTTATATATATATACACACTTTATATATACTTTTTTATATATATATATATATATATAGTCTCTTACCATATAATGTGTATATATGTATATATATACACACTTCATATATACTTATATATATATATATATAGTCTCTTACCATATAATGTTTCAAACCATAATGTTTATCCACATAGTTTGTTTCCCAAAAGATTTTCTTTAAGACAAGAAAAAATATATATATATGTGTATGTGTATATATATATATGACTTTTATATATATGAGACATATATATATATATGACTTATTTTTACATCCTGTACAGACTTAAGGTCATGTTGCTAGATTAGACACATAAAAATACACAACTTGTTTTGTTTTCTTCAATACAACTACCATGAGTAGAATACCCACAGATGACCTCAGGTAAGGATAAAGTAATCAAATGTGAAACATTTATTTTGTTCTCTGACTTGCCCCAAACTTTTTCAAAAGTTTTAAATATACAATTCCTTGAAAATAGGGACTATGACTATATCATGCTTTTCTTGTGTCCTTACGTTCATCAGAACCAATAAATTATTATTGAATAACCTAATAAAGGAAAGAATGAATATAGAAATTAGTCAGTTTCTCCTTCCTGTCCCTTTAGTAATATTTTATAGATTAATTTGTTCATCGAGATTATTTTATCCTTACTTAGATAAAGATATCAATGTCAGTATAGGAATATAAACTAGGAAATACCAAGTAAAAAGGTAATTTTGGAACCCAGGTTTTAAGAGACATTGTTGTATTGTGGATGGCAAGCTCGATAAGCAGTAGAGGGTGAGGGTCTCCTGGGAAAAAGGAGGGCGGGTGAGATTTCAGCAAGATGAGACAAAGTCTAATTCAAACTGAGGCCAGGCTGCCTGCACCTTACTTGGTTCTAAGCAACAAGGAGGTTATCATCAACAGGACTGTAATCAAAAGGAAGTCTTTAAGTTATATAACAAAATAAGCTGGACTATAAACACCTGGCAAGCAGGGACCGTACTCATCCATTTATTCCCAGCACCTAGGAAGTCCCAGCCATAGACTGATCACTGAGAAAATGCTTATGCTTAATAGTCACCTTCATATATGCTGTTTAACTAAGCATCTCTCTGTGTAGGATAATTAAATCCATTGTCTCTTACCATATAATGTTTCAAACCATAATGTTTATCCACATAGTTTGTTTCCCAAAAGGTTTTCTTTAAAACGGGAAAGAACAGAATATGACCATTCAGTTTTGGAAAATATAATCCAACATCGGGCTGCCAACATAAATAATATATATTTACAGTTGTATACTAAAACGTGGAAAACTCTATCATTATTCCAATCACATCTGAATTTGGTGTCTGGGCAGCATCAATGGGCATCATTTTGCCACTTATTTTGAACTTCAACAAGTTGACACAAATGGTAAAAACCACAAGTGGATTTGAGATCTTTATTCTCACAAAATATAGATGATTTTGTTTTTTTTGTTGTTTTTTGTTTTTTTTTTTGTTTTTTTTTTATTTTAAACCAAGAACGTGTATTGGTACATTCTACATACAATGGTCACATTCATTACATTAATTCTGTACCTATACATGATGTATCTTGATGATTTTGTTTTGTTTTGTTTTGTTTTTGTTTTTGGTGCTAGGGATTGAACTGAAAGCCTTATGCTTGTAAGGCAAGTGCTCTACCACTTGAGCTAAATCCCCAACCCCCCAAATATGGATGGTTTCAACATAAAAATCTGCACTTATGTAAAAATAATATGTGACTGCATAGCAAGCAAAGCCCAGTATCAAAATGACTCTAAGAAAAAAAAAAAAAAAACCTTCACAGACGAATTTGATATCATCCACTTCCAACTGCAGCCATACTCTCACTCGGTCCAAGAAAATGAGACTTGGCTCCATGGCAAAGGAAAAGTTAGAGGCAGCAGGTCACACTGGGGAAAACTGGCAGAAGTCCGCTGCTACCCTCCCACCTGACGACTGAGGAAACTGAGATTTGCAAGTGGGAAATAATTTACTCAAAGGCACACAGTGAATATGTAAGGCAGACAAGGTCAGACCTAAAATCGAGCAGCAACACCCTGATCCACAATTTCTAGAAAAACAAACCCAAGCTCTAGGGTTCAAGAAAAAGACTGTTAGCAAAGCACTAAGGAATGAGATTTATATTGATTTCCAAGATACAGGTTTCGGGATAGCAGGGAAGTGGGTAGAGTCAATCACAGACAGGAGGGCAAAAGCGGATTGTCACCAAGTGTTCCTCTCACTCTCCTTGATTTGCTCAGCATCCCCACCGCAGCTCATTGGCACAGCCCCCATACAGATGTGGCTATCAACTCTGGAAGTTAGAAACAGGACATAACAAAGGCACAAAAGGCTTAGTGTGCAGAGAACAGCTAGTCCAGCACCCTTTGCGTACTCAGAGGCAAATCATCAGCTTTGTTGATGTTCCTTCCCAGCAACATAGTTCTTGACCTGTTCACTAAAAGTACAGTTAGCAGAGAAAAAAAAAAATTCCTGAAACTGTAATGACTATTATGATTGCTTTTATGAATTATCAACTGCAGATAGGCTACTGGGGGTATAGAGTCCTCTGGTGTACCTACTAGGGTCAGTATAGACAAATAGCAATCTCTTTCCTTGAGGCATCCCAAGAGACAATCATTATGAGCTTGAAGCTTAATTACTCCTTCATCCAATATTTTTATTCATTATACAAAAGCATAGTTCTAATTCTCCCCTCAGTGACCTCAAGCAATAAGGAAACAAAGGAGTTGGAAATCAATTACCCAGAAGCTCCTCCATCAAATGGGACTCAATACTGGATTACTGGTTGGGTATCTTGTGCTGTTTGTCTAAAGAGCTCACTGCATAGGCTTCAGGTTATGTCAATCACTGGAAACAAAAGGGAAAAGAGCTGAAGGAGGAAGTGGTGTGGCTTAGATGGCTCTTCTCAGAGACGCAGAGTGGAGAAGGAAAGAGAGTCATCATCTTTGAGAAAGGAAAGGAGGGAAGGTGGGAAGCACAGAGAGGGGAAAGATTGATCGCCTGGGCCACTGATTTATTTGATTCTAGACCAGCCAGTGCATTTGGTATTTTTTAAAAGAATCCAGGTTGATTCAAATGTAACACTAGGATTATGAAAGTTAATAACAAAGTAAAGTATTAGAAAGTAAGAAATGTGAAAGTCTGACTTGGGGTTCCCCACTTATCAATAACAGCCTCTCTAACAGTTTTATGATGCACAAACGATGTATTTATAATATATGTGTATAAATAACCACTGCAAAAGATGAGAAGTGATAAGCACGACAAAGAGAAAAACTCGAATCTTGGAGGATCTCAGAGTGTAAAGAAATTGCACTGCTGCCTTGGGACGAAGAGAGAACAGGAAAAGGTTTTTAGAGAGATGCGCCAATTTCAGTCGTGAATCAAAAAAAAAAATTCTTTTTGGATGCTGGGGATCGAACTCAGGGCCTTGCGCTTGCTAGGCAAGCACTCTACCATTGAGCTAAATTCCTAACCCCAATCAGAACGTTTATATGAATATTAAATCCAATTCAAATGATTGCAAATTTCAAAGGTCACAAATACACTTGCCATCTTCCTGCCTCAGCCTTCCAAAGTACTAGGATTACAGACATGCACCAACACATCTGGCTAAACTTTGGCTTTCGATGCTCAAAAAGCAAAAATAAAATGGAAAAACCAAAAGCTGTATCAGGTAAAACACACACACACACTGTACCCTTAATATTTATCTCATTCCTGTGCTTCAAAAACATTTTTAAATTCAAAGACAAGCATTTACTCACTCCTTTCTCTCTCTGTTAGCCATTAACCATAACCAGAAGGCAAAAGAAAGGGTAAAAAAGCATTAGGAGGTATTTCCTCTTTTAAAAAGTGAGGGCGTGGGAGGATAATACTGTAATGGAAATATTATAAAATATGCAACAAAAATCAAGCATTTAAAAAAAAAAAGCAAAAGCAAAAACGATCAGACGTTTAGAAGTTTCCTCTGGTCCATACTCTTGGCTCAAACTGTGTAATACCCACTCCTTGAACAAAATGTGACGCTGAGACAGGAAGCTGCTGTCCTGTACCCCATCGACTCTTACATGCTCCCCTTCGCTACCTCCTCGCAGCACCCGTGACGTGCAGAGTACTGAATGGGGCCAAGTTATGCAAAGAGCTCTCCAAGTTCTAGTGTCCCCAGTGACATTTTTATCAGTCTTATCTAAGCCCTTGTCTTTCACGATTAAATAATCAGTTCCCTGGTAGCCACGGGGTGTCTTTCCCTTGGGGACCTTGTAAAATAACTTCACGCATTGGTTAGAAGGCCAGGATAATTCTATTCGGGGGAGGAAAGAACACCACATGCTTGAGCTGTGACAGAACAAATGTTTGCTAATTTTCTGTTTGGGGATTTTCAGTTTTCCACTTGAGTTGCTCCTGCTGAAATGAGAATGTTCACATTTTGAATATGCCATAATTTATGCAGGAGACATTCAGTAATGACTCTGGCAAATGCCAACTGGAAAATTAGCCAAATATCCTTGGATCCAAAAATGAATGAACAAGGCCCTGAGTTTGATCCCCAGCACCGAAAAAAAAAAAAAAAAAAAAAAAGGATGTTCAAAACAATTGCTAATTGAGCTGTTTCAGTTCCCTTTTTCAAGGACAGCAGCCCTCAGTAAAATAGATTCACATGAAATTGCAAGCATTCATCATGCACACAGCCTAGCATAAGAGTTCCCATGCTGTCTGCTTTAGAACCAGTGCCAGGGACAAGGACTCAGGACATGTGATGTACAAAACAGGAGAAAGAATCTACAAGAATAGTAAATGGACCCTCAGCCATGACTTCATGCTTCTTCAAGTCAAACTACCCCTATCAGGGAGACATCCTTAAAAATGGAAGAAGAGGAGGCAGTACCCAGAAAGCAAATCTAAAATCATTTGAAGTCCATATCACTTAGGTCTCTCAAATCACTTTTGTAACGGTTACTTTAGAACATTGATTAATAAGGGGCCCAGCATACAAATAATTAGAGCATGATATTCCTATCCTATGACCATGACGGCCATCAAAATCTAAGAATGTCATACTTTTCTATTGAGACTGAACCTGCCACACAAATCTTAAAAGTGTTTGTAGTCAAACAATTATTACATCAGATGTAACAGTTTGCCATCATGGACATACTGGATGTAACAACGGATTATAAATTAGATCTAAATTCAAGATATGACCACCATCAAGTACTTTGGACTCTTCACCTATCTTCATATTAAAATCAGTTTAAAACAAAGTACACAAGGATTTCTACTCCCAGTGATGAAATAGCTGGTTTGGGACTGGCCTTTCCACCATAATAGTTATCAAACTGGAAAAACTCTATGATATGGGGTAACAACAGGCAGAGTCATGTGGTAATCATGGAAAGAAAGGAAATGCATGAGGTGACCCTGTATTCTGCCATCTTATTGTTTGGAGACCATTTCAGGATCAGGGTGCAAGGAGCAAACACAAAATAGAGCATTGGTTTTTCACTGAAGTGAAGGACCAGGAAACAGAGAGTTTTCATAACAGTAGAACATCTATAGTCTGTGAGAAAATATTTCTGGAGAGCCTAAAGCTGAAAAATAAGGAGCCAGAGGTCTACATGGGAATTCTCATCAAATTCATATACCTGAATGTGGCATTAATTTACTTGCCATCATTTTTCAGTTTTTACCGAAATATGAAGCCGCGCCATCCATGTAACAAACTTGGGGAATTTCAACTGGATTTAACAGCTTCCCTTCATATGATCTTAAATGTAAGTAATGACTGGGACACTGGTATTAGCTTATAAATGCTTTTTGGTCCTGCTTAGGTACAATACTGTATGTACCACTTCCATTTCAGCAGTGACATCCACCAGGCCTTCTGAAGGTCATCCACCAAGTCAAGTCACCTGGTTGTCCAACAGGACCAAATTCAGCTCCAGAATTTGGCCACCTAATGCCCCAGGCCCAGGGGTAATGTTTCAGAGACTTCCACCTGGCCTTTCCCACCATAACTATTCTTTTCTTATAAACCTATAATGAAAGTGGTCTAAATTGCCAACTATATCAATTCCAAAATACACTTGGTTGTAGGGGAAATGGGAAATGACTCTAGGTTTCATCTGTGGACACAGTGGAGCTATTGTGAGCAGATTTTCACCAGGACTCCATTTAAAGCCTCCAATTATGAGCCCCCACTCCAACTAATAATGCTATTAGGTTCAGATGTCAATGTCAACTCAGACGTGTGCCCAGTCTCTTAAAATGTGTGGGTATTCCTCTTTCCTGCCTGTCAAGTCATCTCAAAAATGACTGTTAATGGTTTATATCAAAAATGTTTTCTAAAAGCCTCATATGTTCAGAGTTGGGGCCTGGTCAGAAGAAGTGGGTCACTAGAGATATAACTTGGAAGGACTTATTCTTGTCCTTGGCTCCTCACTTCTCTCTATGCTTCCTGGTTGCCACCTCACAAGCAGCTATTCCACCAGGTCCTTCCAAAATGCCACTTCTGCCTTGGAGCTGGCTTACCATGGATTGAACCCACTGAAACTATGAGCCAAAATAAACCTTCCCTTTTTTAAATTGCGAGGGTTGGATATCTTGTCCCAGTGATAGGAAAAGATGACTAATACAATGACCATATGTCCTTTTTGGGAAATATTACAGGAATCACAATAGTATATATGCAGTCTCAGGTCCTTCTCATAAGGAACTGGTCACTTCATGGTCAGATACAAAAAACTGACTGAAATTAAGTAAGGCATTGTGACTTTCACTGGGGCTCTCAGCTTTTTTCAATTCCAGCCTTACATTTGTTATAGATGTTAGGCACACTGTGGTTGGTTGTGGATCTCTATTAACCAAATTTGCGGTTTCTTGAAAACATTTTTGCCACTTTGCAGCCATTATTATTATGATGATCTCCTGACCTCGGGTGGCTGTGAACCACCACCTGACCTTAATTTGAGGCTTCATCACACTAAGGACAGCACTCAGCCCAACTCTATGACTATGTCTTCTACATCAGCATGCAGAGGACAGCCACCACTGAACTTAATGAGCCTGGTGCCCTTCACACCAGTTCACTGCTGATGGTCTTAGTGAATGGTGGGCTCTTATGCCCTTCGATAAATCATAATCCTCCACACAGTCTTCTGGCCTCACGTTTGATCTCAATTTCCTCAGATTCTTTATTTCTTTCTCTGCTTTTTTCTAGGCAATTCAAATATTTTCACCGCACTGGTCATTACACATTCTTTGCCAGGCTCTTAAGAGCTACCCTTACACTAAGTTTGCACATTCCTATGGGTTTTGCTTAGTGTTAAAAGTCCACATCCTGACAGCATGCTCCACGTCAATAAGTTCTAACTTAAAAGTTTTGCATTCTGTCTTATTTAATCACAAAACCTAAAAACCTAATACCAAGAGTACTCTCATGGCTCCTGTCAATGCATAGTACTACATAATCACAATTCTTTCAACATTTGATTGGTGATCTTTCTTTCAGAATCACAGTTTTCGTTATTTTATTAAAAAGCTTACATCTTTTGCTATCTTGTCCTGTATTTCCATTAATTGGTCCAATTTTATTCCCTTTTTCTTTTAGAGTTGAAATATATAAATCTCTATAAGTGACCAACAGCCAAAAGAATACTGCTTAACATCAGCCAGTTTAGACTGAGTAGCTTGGACAGAAATATAGTGGATTAGAAATCAGAAGAGCTGAAGTCTAATCTTGTCTCTGACTAGTTCAAAATTTTTCAATAAAATTCATATTATTGGGGGTGAGCTTTCTGCATATCATTCCTCAGGCACACTCAAATCTAAGATTTTATAGCTTAATAGGATTCTCTACTAGATAGTCCCTCTGTAACTAATCTACTAACCCTCCATATTCCTGTAACTACAAAAAGTTGTAAGGATATATGTAAAATACTTCATTTTCTCATTATGTGCCAAAACCAAGGCAGAAAAAAATAGTTCAAATACAATGAGAGTTAAGCTTAAATTTTGCAATATTAAAAGACGAATATATTAAATAGTATGAATAGTGTTGAGAAATCACCTTATCTTTTTTAAAAATAAAATATATTGGAGATAGATTAAAAGTTAAATATTAAAAAAGGTTTAAACCCAAGTGCCTATAAAGGACATGTCATTAATATAGACCTTTGACACTTACCCGGTGCAAAAAAAAAGTAGGTCCTAAGACATTTGTATTTGTCAGATTTCCAGTACTGTAACTTGAGATTATCAATTTATAAAGAGAAAATAGTTATTTTGTTTCACAATTTTGGAGCTTCAATCATGACTAGCTGGATCCGTTGAGCTAGGCCAGAAGCAACACAACATGGCAGAAGCATGTGAAGGAGTAAAGCTGTTTACATCATGGCCAGGAAGCAAAAAAGAAAGAAGAATGGATTGAAGTCCCCACAATCCCACTTGAAGGCACACTCCCAGGGTCTGAAATCCCCCACTAGGCTACCTCCTAAGGTTCCATCCTCTCCACACAGCACCAAACCTTTAACACATGGGCCTTTGAGAGACATTCAACACCCAAACCATAATGATGTTTATATTACACTTGATCATAATAACTGCCCGGTTTTATTTTTACATTCACTTTTAACGTGTTTTGCAGTCATAACAAATACACCATAGCAACATTTGTTTAGTGGTCCCTAAAATTAAGTATAAAAGCATTAGATTAAAACCACAAAAAAATTATACACATGTATTTATTTAGTTCTCTATTATATGTGTGCATATATATATACACCCTTATTAATAAAACCTTCTGTTAGGAAATGTCGATTTAAACAAGAGACAAAAAAAGATCAGAAAAGGAAACATTAACAATCTTGACCCTCCCAACTTTAAAAATACCTAAACACAAAAGACTATAAGCAAATTTGAGTTATACATGACATATGAGGTAATATTTGTAGTGTCTACAGCAAACCAAGAGTTAACACCCAGAATACACAGAGCTTCAGAAATCAGTAACTAAAGCAAACATGTAAAGAGTAAAACTGTGCAAATTCTACAAATACGTATAGCAGAGAAGAACCGAAAATAGTAAAAGCCATACAATCGCACAAATACTGAGGGACATATCAATTGAAATTACAATGGGAGACGATTTTTAACCAAAAACGGATGGGTGAAACATATAAAGGTCAATGATAACAAGTGTTAGATGATGGTTCATAGACAATGTTAGACAATTTAGTTTCATATTCTGTTTGTAGTAATATAAATTGACAGTATTTTGGGACAAACAGTTTGGCATTATCTATAAAAAATTAAATGAACATACACTTGGACACAATTATTTCACTTCATGGGATCTAACTGAAAAGAAGTATGGAGGAAGCAAGGGAAATAAGGGGTGTGGACAAAATTACATGTATAAAAAAAGAAATACAAGCTAAGACAATCATTGCAACACTAAAAATAGCATTTACTTATATAAAACCTGCATGGCAGACATAGTTCTAAGCACTTTACATATATTTAGTATAAAATAACTCCTTTTTCACTTCAAGATACCAAGGAATACTAGTAAACAATTTGCCCAAAGGAACCCAGCTAGTAGACCTGGCTTTCTTTTTAGCAGCTACAAAGCGCTGTCTCTCAGTGCCTATAATAGCAAAATATTTGAGTATAAATGTCTACCAAATAGAGGTATAATTAAATTATGAACATGTGTAGCGTATAGGAATTTTATATGTATTAAATGTAATTACATTTGCAGAGAGAAATTTCACAAAATTATATATTCAGTACTGGCACATATTATGCACTTATACACACAAATGAATAGAATATCCTAAAGGTATGTGACGAAATGATAACAGCAGCTTTCTCAGGCAGGGAGACTAATGTTTATTCTGATGTTCAAGAAAACTTCCATGTTATCTGTATTTCCTGAATCTCTTTTTACCTGAATGCTTTTACAAGTCTTCAGTTTGCTTAAAAATGTTTAAAGATTATTATTATGAATTTGCATGATATATCTGAGCAAGACATAGAATTTTCCTTATTGATCTATAATAAAATTCTTGACTCAAATTTGTATCTTAGAAAGTTCTGTAGGGACAGAGGGGCACACTGGGCACGGCTAGAGCAGGGGACTCCCCAACCCCACCCCCAGAGGAGAAATGGGGCACTTTGTCAAGAACAGGATACAGCAGCGCTGACCACTAGGGCTGCTGCTGTGCCTGGTTCTTGGCATAGTGTCTTATCATAGCGGCAGCCCTTGTGGTTAAGGCTGCTAGCTGAACAGCAAGCTGCGGTCACACTTCTTCTTTAAGCTGTACCCCGCGAGGCAGATCCTGTAAGATTTTATAGAAGAAGCTAGAGACAAAAGGAAAAAAACAACCCGACCCCAGACCCTAGTGGAAAGTCCCCATAGACCCTTCCCTATGTTCCCTAGGAAAGAGCCAATCAACCAATCAAGTAGTGACACCCTCAATCCAGGAAGTCAGGGTGGGCCCATAGTCGAGACTTACAAAAACTATACACCTAAACTGTGTCCAATGGTGGCTCAGTTTCGGGGGCCCCTGCTTCTCTCACTGAGAGAAAGCAGCTTTGTACTTGCTTTTGCTTTATTAAAAGCTACTTTCGCTTTGGCACTGCGGTCTCAATCTGACTTTCCTTCAACCTTCTGCGTTGGAGCGGGAGTCGGGCCCAGGTTGGGCACCAACTCGGTTCCTGGTACTCCCACCCCGGGCAGTAGGAGACCCCCAAGACCCCCGGGGGTCGCGACAGTTCTTACTGCATTCTTCAATCACATGCATCCTAAACCACTCTCACCACCTGACACCATGGCACAAACCACATCACACACATAGGGAGTCAGGAGCTGCCCTAGTCCAGGTGTGTGGTATCCTGGACTAAGAATGTTTTCTGGAAGACATTAATTCAACATCCAGTCATCTCCTCTGGATAGTTCAGGTCCATTCATTCTTTGTAGAGAAAACCAAAATCTATGAATAGTTACAACTACTCTTAGCCCAATCCTAATCTGACTTTGGTCACTCCCTCTACAGCAACAGAAGCCAGAGCCTCAGACTAAGCAAAAGGATGTACTGTGTTTAAGAGACGTTATGATCCTACTCCTGACATATTCATGACGGGAATAAGGATAAAGCAAAAAAACAAGATTCTATTTCCCACAAATAAAACAAGAAGTCCTAAAAGAAAGTGCAGACAGCTGGAACAGAGAACACACAGGAATGATTCAGCTGAGCAAGAGCACTCACATGCCTGCATTATAGGATTTTCATACTGAGTACCAATTTAGAATGCAAAATAAGCTGCAGGGCACAATTTGTGGTATGATTTTCTTCCATATTTTATGTATCAGCTCCTAAATAAAAAATAAATATGTTGACTAGCTTCAGTGTATTGAGTATCTTTCCTAGGTTGGCATTACATTAATCACTTTTATAGCCATTTCTAATCCCCTTTGAGTTCTTAAACAACTTTATAAAGTAGCATTTTAATTTCAATTTTATGAAGGAATTGAGCCCACTGGAGCCTATTTAATAATTAAGAACAATTAAAAATAGTCTATCGATTACTCATCATTTAGGCATTTTATTGAACACTGTACAAAGATGTTTGTAGTAGACATGAATTTAACATTATAATACTAAGAAATTCCCTATTTGTTTATTTCCTTAAATTAGTTAAATATTTTTCAGTGGAGGAAAATTCAATTTCAGTTAGTGGAAAAGGAGAGGTCAAGGAGAGGTCACCTCTATAGTGCCATATGAGAATACAGAGCTGCTTCCACTGCTGCGCAGACTACAGAAGAGGCCCCACGGCCTTCAGCCCACAGCAGCACCGCCGACTTGCTAGACTGTCCCCAGCAGCACAGTGCCTTCGATGTGGGTACACCTGTTTGAACTTGGACCCAGAAGTCAAAGCCAGAGAGCTGAGAGCCACCCCACAGTGCCGTCCTGCGTTATGCCACAGAGCTCCCAGGATGAGCAGAGCAGAGCAAGCTCGCAGGTGTCTTTCCCGCCCCAGCCCTCCTCTCACAGAGCCTAACAGTCTGCAGCCTTTCCCTGGGCTCGGGAGCAGCTCAAGCCCGTGTCTTCTCCTTCCCTGTCTCCTGTACCTACTGACTGTTAAATTCTCGAATTGGGAGGAAACAACCAAAACAAAACAGAGGCCTCCTGGCCTGCTGAAGAATTGGCTGTGGCTGCATTCAACAGTTAACAAAGCAGAACAACCAGGTATTTCTTTGCAGGCTGAACTGTCCACTAGCATCTAATGCTGATGGATCCATAAATCTAAGATAGAAAGGACTCGGGACTTTCTCCAGCATGAGTTCCTCCTGAAAACATGAACTGTTTTCAGTCCTAACCAAAAAGAAATCCTTGCTCTTCCCTCATTTTTCAACTAAGGCTTAATGAGTCATTTAGTACTGCTGGAGTTTCCTTCTGGAAAATTCTGCAATTCTTGAACATGAGCACCTCACTCCAAACCTTTGCCATGTTGGTAGAAAATAACCGCCTACCTGACTGCTTAGCACTTGTTTACCAACCTAAGGAAAGGAAAAGGCAAGGAGAAAACAAAAACAAAAACAAAACAAACCAGGGCACAAGGCAAAGGATTGTCACGTGGAAAGACAATTCTAGCACAAAACCATTCTGGAAATAATTACTAAATGCTCTTATCTTAGGCAAAGTCTAACCTTAAATTTCATTCTCAGTAACTCCCCCAAGATAATGATCAAAATAGATGGCCTCCCTGGTTGCTGTTTCTTTCTCTCTTTCTCTTTCTCTCTCATTTGTTTGTTCAGTCTTTACCTTTCCTCAAGCACCGAAGCAATCATTTCCCAAAATGTCTCTCTGTATTAGCATATTTTGAAAAAAGCATAGGTGATATTTTTATCACTCTAGGAGCACATTTAAGAATTCAAATCACCCGATGAATGAGCTCATGCACGTGCATAATCTCCACCACAAAATGAAAAAGGTAGAATTCAAGGAGTGATACTGAGCTCTAACATGATGGTAAATTCTTCAACTAGGGGCCACTGGTCACATAACTGGACCAGTAGGTTTGAATTAAAACTGAGTTATAGTTTTATTTTTTCATTATTTGAGGAAATGGTTATAAATTATTTGGAAAGTACACTATGAAAAATATTAAGGGTAGCTTGATAAGTTGGAGATAATTACATGTAAATTTAACTGTGTTAATTTTTTTTAAATTTTATTTTAATGGTGCATTTTAGAGGTACACAGTGATAACATTTATCATAAGGGATTTGTACCTATACATGATATATCATCTTGCTTCTTTTTTTCCCATTCCCCATCCCTCCCGTCACCCTCTCCTCCCTCTTTATTTACAAAAGCTTTGTTTCCAGGAAATATCACAATGAATCAACAACTGGGACCTGATCTTATTAAAAAGCTTTTGCACAGCAAAAGAAACCACCAAAAGAGCGAAGAGACAACCCACTGACTGGGAAAAAAATTTTTGCCAGCTATTCCTCCAACAAAGTACTAACATCTCAAATATATAAAGAACTCAAAAAAATCAGACTCCCAAATTTAAAGACCCAATCCAAAAGTGGGCAGCCAAAATGAATAGACACTTCTCAGATGAAGAAGTAGAAATAGCAAACAAACATATGAAAAAGTGTTCAACATCACTGGTCATTCAAGAGATGCAAATTAAAACAACCCTGAGATTCCACCTCACTCCAGAAAGAATGGCTATTATGAACAAATCAGCCAATAACAAATGCTGGAGGGGCTGTGGACAAAAAGGAACCCTTCTCCACTGTTGGTGGGAATGTAGACTGGTACAACCGCTATGGAAATCAGTGTGGAGATTCCTCAGGGAACTAGGACTAGAGGTTCCATTTGACCCAGATATTTCCCTTCTTGGTATCTTCCCCAAAGAATTAAAAGCGTCATACCACAGCGATACATGCACACCCATGTTTACAGCAGCACAGAGTGTTAATATAGCTAAATCTTGGAAACAGCCCAAATGCCCATCAACAGCGGAATGGATAAAGAAAATGAGATTTTCTTATATAATGGAGTACTACTCTGCCGTAAAGAATGATAAGCTTGAGATATTCCTAGGTAAATGGCTGCATCTTGACACCATACTCTTAAGTGAAATAAATCAGACACACATGTTTAAATACCACATTGTTTCTCTGGTGTGAGAAACTGAAAGTGTAAATAAAGACTAAAATATATGTTACATTGGGAAAGGGAAGAAATTGTTCAAATGGGAAGGGGAACAAGGGAAGAGGAGGAGGAAAGGAACAGAGGGACAAGAGAAATAAGAAATAGAAGAAAAAAAGGAAATAACTATTAAATTAAACCATAGCATAAACATGCTATGGGAACGATTTAAGAAATTTCTTGCAAATATTTTTGTAGTGCAAAGAATCCACCTTTGATATGAATAAGTTCTCCATATTTTGTTATCTGATATACAGATTTAGTTTACATCAATTCATACTTCTGTGCAAGATCTACTGCGTGCAAGATCTACCACAATGGAATTAGGATTCTGCAGTGCATTAGATGGGCATAGTAGCTGTCACCCCAGGGGGCTGCAGGAGAGGAAACAGCTGAAAGAAATTACATATTGTTTTTAAACATACAAAACCGAGAGTCACAGACAGGGGCACAAAGATGACTAAGACACAGGACTCGCAGTCCAGGGAGGGAGCAGCTATGTAAACAGATAACTGCAGGATGGCACAGTGCTGTAACAAGTGCTTATCTGTTTCATTGGCGCCTACAGCTTCAATTAACCAGGCTATCAGACCAAGGACTCTTACTGGTGAGCGTGGAAATGAAAATGTGTGATCGCTGCCTCCTGAGTGCTGAGATCTCAGTGGGGTCTCCTCAGCCTGAACAGTATTTCCTCTTCCCTAAGTGACCCACCTGGTGTCCCATGTGGGCATAAAAGCTTTTGTTGAGACCAACCAGGAAGCTGTTCAGGTGTTTTTGGTCGGTCTTTTTTTTTTTTTTTCTTTCAGTATCATCATTATTAGGCCATTTCAAAGACAGGAAATAATAGATCCATTTCTTCTAATGGAGAGATACTGTACAGTTTAAAGATGGTTTATTAGCTTCCAGCTTATGATACACAGGGCTATTTGGGTCCATAACTCACCTCGCCAGTCCACAGCCAGCCTCATAAACCTCAGCAGCACTTTTCCCCACCTTTTTAACTAAATAGAAAGTTACCGTACAGTTACAGCCCTGTTATATATGATGCTAATAAATGTGCCACACGGACTGTCCGCTGTTTTAAGTAACTCTGCTAACCCGGCCACATTATCAGAGATTTATATTGCTGCATAAAGGCTGAGGGGAGCACAGGGAAATGGCTTCATAGACAGAACTAGACTAGCCATCTCTCTGCATTTCACACACGGCCGGGGAACTGTTCAGAGGCACCTGGAAAGGATGAGAGAGGGCAAAAACAACAAAAAAGAGAAAGATTTAGGGGAAAATATCAGCAGTTTTGCCAATGTGGCTGATTCTGGATTAGCACTGGGCTGTCAAATTCGCTACTAGTCTAGATGAAGGAAAAATATCTACTAGAACATATTATACCCTTTTCCAAGTTTCTGTAATACATTTTGAAATTTCACTTAGTGAACTGAATCTAGTATTGAGTTATTTAATCAATATTCTTAGGCAAAGGAATGATAATAAGAGTCAAGGAACTATTGTTGCTTATGATTCTATCCTTTGAATCCAGAAGACTTCCCAATATGTAACAACTGTGCAATAATTATTTATTTTGTGGATGGATGATATAAATAGCAATATGCATTTCTACTCACTGGTACTCTATATAGTCCAGCCCTGTATTTTATCTTGAAAGATGACAGGAAGTTTCATTGTCATTTCACAGAGAAAGAGTTACAGGTAAAAACAAGGGAGTTGACTTTGATGAATCTAAATAATAAGTAATTAATTAAAATATGGAGCAACAGAAAACCTGAAATTCCACAATGTGATTAAACAAGACAGCATCAAGAAAGACTGAGAGCAAAATGGTCTTGTGGAGTTGGCCCTACATCAGCTAAAAGAAAGGCCAAGGACATAAAGTTTCAGTCTGGAGACATACCACGTAAGCAAGAGTTAGTGATAACAGACCATCTTCTCTCAAATGGAAGCCGCAATGCCTTCTTATCTCCCACAGCTACTCCCTAAATCCAGTCTACATATTTGACACTTCACCTTTTATGAGATCATGATCTCTCCACCATCATCCAAGGTCCTCATATATGCCAAATATGTTTTTTAAAAATATAATGCAATGAAAAAAGATCCATATGCACCAAATACTTATAACTTTTTTTTTTAACTCTAGTGAGAGCTGGGGATGTAGCTCAGTGGTAGAGCACTTAATATGAATGACAGCTGGGTTGGGATTCTAGGGCCACAATAAAGAAAACAAAAACAAACAAACAAAAAAAAACCTAGTCAAATATGGCTACCTAAATTATCAAGATGCTAGGCCAATTACAGATTGAAATGTGTGACCAAAGTAACCTCCAATTTAAAGCTATTTGTCCTACTCTGCCATATTTTTCTTACTAGTTGTACACACAATTAGTTCTTACAGTTTATAAAGCACTTCTGACAAAGTTTATTTTTGTGACCTCAACAAGAATCTTGGTCTACCTTTCATGTCCTGGAAAACTTTATCTTCTACTTCTCATCTTTTCCTTATACATATTTTGCTTTCCAGGGTCCTTTCCTTGAACTATAGCAGGAAAAAAAAAAAAAAGATTTGGCTAAAGTATCTGACTTTATTGAAGCTGTCAATTCCTTTACAATACATTCTAACAGTTTGTATCAATCAGCTATTGCTGCATAACAAACCAACACCAAACCTAATCATTTTTTAAAAATAGTTATTTAATGGCTTCTGTTTCTCATGGCTAGCAATTTGGCTTCTGTTTCTTATGATATTTGTTGGACTCTTTCAAACACCTAAGCCCCTCCTCTAGGAATGTTTAGATGGCTGGGACATCTGAGGGCCTCTCCACATATTGTCTGATTATCCATCAAGGTAGCCAATGCTTGTACACAGGATTCAGAAAGATGTTCTGCACAACAGTGGCTGCTTCAAAACCTGCAAGACCAATGCTTGGCAACAGCGTAATACTCATTCTTCCACATTTTCTTGTTCAAAGGAAATCATTAAAACAGCCCAAATTCAAAGGAAAAAAAAATAGATTCAACCTCTTGATAAAAAGAATGCAAGAAAATGGTCATCTTTTTTTGTATTTTACAATAAAATTAAAATAGTACACATTTTAATTTTCAAAACTTCATAACCTTTAAGCAAAATTAAAAATAAAAATTCTACCAAATAATTGTTATAATTTATTAGGTGTCAGGGCTCAATATTAAACACTTTATAAAATGCATAATATTTCATTCTCACTCAACGAAATAAATAAGGAGCTGGTAAATTATGACCTGTGGATCAAATCTAGCATATTTTCATATAATCCTTGAGCTAAGCTTAGTTTTTACATTGTTAAGTAGTTGGGAGTAAAAATTAAAAGAAGAATAATATTTTGTGACGTGAAAATCATGAAATTCAAATTTTAGTACATATAAATTAAGTTTAATTGGAACACAATCATGCCCAGTTGTTTACATGTTAGTGATGGCTTGCTTTCATACTACAATACCAGACTTAAGTAGTTAGAACCCAGATCATGAGGTCTGCAAGGTTCAGGGCCTTTACAGAAAGTACACTGACTTCTGAAATAGGTATTATTATGAACTCTCTGACCTTGTTTAGGAAATCAAGGCTTTAAAAACCTAAGTAACCCTACATTTATGGTCATGGCACCATTATTTATAGCTAAAACAGGCAAACAACCCAAGTGTTCATTGACAGATGAAGGTGTAAACAAAAGTTATAAATATGTAAAACTAAAACATATATATATGATATAATATTACAGTGATATATATACCCATGCTTATAGCAGCACAAGTCATAATAGCTAAATCTTGGAAGCCTCCTGTATGTCCATCAATAGATATACTCATCAACAGATGAATAGATAAAGAAAATGTGGTATTTATTCAGGAGTACTAACATGCCATAAAGAAGAATAAACTTGAGTCATTTGTAGGAAAATGGATGCACCTTGGACCATAATAGTAAGTGAAATAAATCAGTCATATAACTTTAAATATCACATGGTTTCCCTTAAATGAGAAACCCAAAATATAAATAAAGAACAAAATAAAAGATAAAAAAATAAAAAAGAGGGAAATACATCTCTTGCAAATGGGTAAGAGATCAAGAGGTAGAAGTAGAGGGGAAGAGAGTGGCATGATAAAATTATTAAGATTTATTATGCACACATACTGACTCCTCACAAAGGATGTAATCATTATGTACTGTAAATATGTGCTAATAAAATTGAAAATTTATATATATAAGATGTGTAAACAGTGGTGTTTTGGTTCAAGAATGCTTTTGTTTGCAACAATTTGGTTCACACACAGAATCTGGCAAAATTTTGTTTTTGTTTTCGAACTCTGCATCAGGTGACAGACACAACTACAGCCATCTTTCCAGCATGAACATGAATGTGGCCATCTTTTCCTGAATTGTGGAACAAACTGAGTTCATGAACCAAGCTACCACTGTACAGTGTGTATATATTTATAAATGTGTGAATATATACATTATATATGTATATTATTCATCCTTAAGAAGAAATGACATGTTACCACATAGATGAACCTTGAGAACATTATGCTAAGTGAAATAAGCAGACACGCACAAAAAATAGTATATGATTCTACTCTATGCGATACTTAAGGCAGTCAAACTCATTGAGACGGGAACCAGAATGGTGGTTGAAGCTGAGAGGAGAGAATGGGGAGATATTATTTAATAGAAATAGAGCTTCAGTTTCTCTAGATGAAAAGACTTTTGGAGATGGACAGTGGTGATGGTTTCGCGAGGTCACATGTGCCATTGAAATGTACATTTTAAAATGGTCAAAATGGTAAATTTTATGTTATGTGTATTTTCCCATGGTAAAAAATGAATAGAGGAAAAATAATCTACAGTATTTAAAAAATTGTTATTGAAATGATTACCATCCTGATTGTTAATTAAAATAAGTATTTTAGAAAACCTAAATACCATACTTTGGGGTACTTAGAAAGAATAAAGCCAAAATGTGAACTTAGAACTACATGATTCCAACACTCACACTGCCTTCCCAACAAGACGATCGAATGCTGCCATTGGCAGAGTTCTTGTGCCATACCTCATCCTTACAATTGGCCTCCATGGCTGAACTATTACCCCATCTTGCAGATAAAGAATTAAAAGAAGTTATGAAATAATTTGACAAATTCTTTATGACTTGTGCAGTGAAGAGCTTAGATGCAAAATCAGGTGTCCCAGACTTTAAAACCTGAACTCCTGGAATAAAGTACTTCCACAATTGAGAAATCCACAGACACCACCTTAATCAAATGTCTCAATGAATATGACAAATAACTGAGCAAATGGGCCTTGTGAGCCTTCTGATGTCAGACGCAGAGGAGATAATATCACCCACAGAGTATTTCAGTCAACACTGTTCAACTTCAATGAACTCACAAAGAAACAATTAGACATATTCAAGTCAGATGACAGTGTGCCAACAACTAGCCTTGACTCTTCAAAGCAGACTGTAGTCATGAACGATAATAAAATATTAGGCAACTCCAGTAATTAAAAGAGGCATAAAGAGTAAAGATGATGTGCAATCCTTGATTAAATTCCAGATCAGAGGGAAAGTATAAAAAATAAAAGACAATTTTGAGACAAGTGAAGAAATTTTAACATGGGCTAGGTATTAGGCTTAACACTGATGAGTTTGCTGATTGTGATTATTATATTGTGGTTACATAGGAAAATATCTTTCTCCCCAGGATATAGTTGCTGAAACATTTACATGCAGATGCCTGCAGCTTACACTCAAATAGTCCAGCACACGTATACACAAGTAAATAGATGTAGTGTATGTGTGCTGCTAGAGTTGAGATCTTGAATGTCCTTGTGTGTTAAAGGTTAGGGCCCTGGCCCATGGAGCCTGCAGGAGGCAGGACCTAGCAGGATGTCTTAGGTTACTGGGTGTGTACCCTTGAAGGGCACGGTGGACCCTGGTCTCTTCTTCATTCTCTTTCACACCGTGGCCAGGGGGCAAGTGGTTTTGCCAGGCAAACTGCTCCCAAGATACGTGGCCTAAACACAAGCCCAAAACAATAAGGCCAACCATTTGTGGCCTAAAATTTTCAAAACTGTGTCTCAAAATGAAGTTTTTCTCTTTATAAGCTGATTATCTCAGGTATTTGCTTACAGTAATGGAACACTGTCTAACACATGTGTATTATGTGTGGAGAAAAAGAATGAAAGAAGGAGCAAGAAAGGATAAAATTTGATAATATTTGATGAATCTAAAAGAACATACGGTGTAGTAATTGTGCCAATTTTCTGCATCCACAGCTCTGATCTCATCACTATATCATTTATACTTTCAAACACAGAAATTCCTGGTCCATTTTATTCACTCTGCTAATATGGCTCCCTCTTTTCCCAAACACAACCACAGGTGTTTTGAACTTCTGAAACTGAAGGAATGTACCTTTGGATATCAGACATCCAGGCACTTGTCAAAGGACTTCAGTTCATGCCCTGCAGGAAACTTGAACACTTTGAGAAGGTTAAAGTTTCCATTCAACTTGTCATACTGTGCTACTTTAAAGCCTTTCAGTATAACGACCTCTTTTTCCACGAGCAATTTCCCAAAGGTGTCTGTATTTGGAACACACAGAGACAGGCTACTATAAGTGCCCATTAGTCTTCAAACATGAAATGCCCCCCAAAATGAGTTACAGCGAAAAACACGTATAATCTCAAATGAAAAATGGCAAAATACATCAAGAGTTCAAAAGGCAGAAGTAGAACAAGATGATCCCATTTCATGCTACATTAATACGTCACTCTGATTTTATATAGGAATGAGCTTTCATACTTCCCATCCAGAGTTCTGAAATATGTAGGTATCCAAGAAAGTAGACCTATTTTATAAATGGAGCAGGGGAGATTAAGAATGGAGCTTGTAGTTTAAGACTGTGTACAGTTTTTTAGCCAAAGAATAATGAGAGAGAGAGAGAGAAAGAGAGAGAGAGAAGTGGACAGGAGAGAGAGAGAGAGAGAGAGAAGACAGAGCGGAGGAATGTGCTTTCTACAAGATCTTAATGGACAGAAATGGATATAGAGCAGTCAGGAACCTAGTTTGTTATTCGGTCTGTTGGAAATGCCCTGGTATCACACATTATTGCTGGTATCTTTGTGCTGCATTAATTATTACTTGTTGTTATATAATCATGCAATTAAGATTGTGTTCCACCCAATAATATAAAAGAGGCTTCCTCACAACCTTGGACCCTCAAATTTATGTTTCCCATAAAGCCCAACCTTCAGATGGATTCTCCCACCACTAAGTTCTTGGAAATATGGCTGTTTCTGGGGAAGAGGGTACTGTACACAGAATTCAGCTTAAGTATAGCTGGAGGGACTAGGCTAAACATGACTCGGTCACATGTCACCATTCAAGGCAAATCTATACCAATGTTTAAATCACCTAGTCTTTCACACAAGCATGAAAATCAATTATTGTTACATTAATTTCTACTATTATCGCCCAGAAAACTCAGGATGTGACTTTTAATAACAATAATAATCAGCAGCAAAAGCACCACGGGCCAGCAGCCCTGATATTATTCCATTTGATAGATTTAATAAAAGAGTGGAGCATATTGATGTTTCATTCTGCCATCAATTTTTCTAGCCATTGAATTTCACCCCTTTTCCATCTTCCCACATCTTCAAATTGTCAAGATCATTTTCAGTTTCAATCCAGTTTCCAAGGCATTACAACACATCCAACTTGGTGTCAATGGGATATTTAATAAGCACATGGATTTCTCTATTCAAGGAATTAATGAAATCTCTAAGTACCACAGTAGAATGCCTCTCAAAGTGTCTTCTCTCTCTACTTTCCAATTGCAATGACCCATTGACAAACACTCTCAATTTGTGCCCTCTGTGTGCTTAAGAGTAAAATGAGCTAAATCTCATTTTTTTTGCAGTTTCTTGATGAATATGACAAGTGAGACTGAATTTTAAAAGCTTCTGAAGGGATAATGAAGGGCTGAAATACATCTATTTGCCCTTATATGACAAAATAAAGAATAGCAACTCTATCAGGTAGGCTACTTAGTCTCCAATCACAATATATTAGAAGTAGGAATTTGGAGCCAAACATACCTGGAACTAAATCCTACTATCCACTGTGTTAAACTAGGAAACAAAAAGAAAAAGAAAGAACAGTTTTTCTTATTTTCCTCCTGAGCCTCAATATCTTCATTTATAAAACAGAAATAATTTTTCCTGGCTTTTAACATTGTTCCAAGGACTAACAATGTATCTCTACCAGTATATACAATCAATTAAAAGCTTGGTTTTTTTTTTTCCTTTTCTTTCTTGTTTGAAAGGATATGTCTATACTATAAAATCTCACTGCAATCAAATTGTAACTTCAGGTACTTGCATAATAAATTTGGGTGAACTGTGAAGTACAACTATCTCTTCCAGTGGATTTCATACATTTGGATGATTTATGATTGATTTCTTACACCCTGGGATGGGGGGAAAGGTTCAAATCTGTCTCAAAGTAAATTAGAGTCCACCTGCCCAAGCCCCTTTTTAATTATGGGTCTCAGAAAATTCCCTTAAATTCTGTAGGCTTGTTTTCCCTTCTAAAAGAATAGATTATGATAGTGTCTGGCTCATCACTTTCTTTAAATGTTTTCTTCAAAGGATTACACAAGATTTGAGGCACTTAGCATAGCCTTTGGCTTACAGTAACACTCAACAAATGATTACCATATCATAATAATATAATGTAAGTTGAATATCTTCATTTGAAATACTTGAGGCCAGAAGTGCTTCAAAATATGGATTATTTTGGATTGTGGAATATTTTCATATTCATAATAAGCATGGGAACCAATTCTAAACATGAAATTCATTTATGTTTCATATATATTTTGTACAGGTAACCTAAAGATAATTTTATAAAATACTTTTAATAATTTTGTGCATGGAAGAGTTTTTCATAGTGGTGATTTCTCTACTGTGGCAACATGTTAAAATTTGAATTTTTCAGGCTGTGGATTTAGCTCAGTGGTTAGAGTGCTTACCTTGCAAGCACAAGGCCCTGAGTTCCAACCCCAGCAACAACCCCCCCCCCAAAAAATAACAATCGAATTTTTCAGGTTTTGGAGCATATCAGATTTTGGATTTTTAGAGTGCAGATGCTCAATGTGAACTGCTAGAATCTTAACAATGTGCAATGAATTCTTATGTATCTCCCAGAATTGTAACTGCCAACTTCTCCCTGATTATATGGTACACTTCATGAAAGAGTTGACGAGGCCTGTTTCATTCAATTTTTTTTTTTACCCTTTCAAAATACAGATTTACTTTATTTCTTTAAATTTTGCAATAAAAGCACTTATTTTTCTGTGATGCAGATGAATACTAGACACTTTTCAGTTTTGTATTTCTCATTACAACATAAGTAAACTCAAATTATACTATTGTTCTCATTGATTTTCACAAACAAGAGACTCATAATTGTTACTAAAGAAGTTATTCAATTTTGAAAATACTCATCCTAGAACAGTGCCTGTTGTATAATAAAATTCCCAATAAAAATGACTGATTAAATGCTGGATGGACTTATGCATGCATATTTTTTTTATTAATGCCAAGAAAGCTTGAATAATATCCAGGGCAACTGTTCATTGATTCTATATGTTTTATTGACATGGCCACCATGTTAGCCTCATTAACTAATGCTTTCCAATTTTTAAAGTACATCAGTTTCATATAAGAAGATTTGGGGGGTACTTCTCTAGACTTCTACAACATGATTTCCTGAAAATTTGAGAATCTTCATGCCGAAAATGGTTTATGACAAATATAAGCAAACAATTCTAAAATGATTTGTAATGGTACCATAGAGCTAAGATTCTCAAACTCCCATCCAAAGTCTTTAACTAACAGAAGAGAATGATTGACTATCGCAAGCAGATCCAAGAGCACATAAAAATATTCCATCTCGTGCATGGATCAAAGTTCTCTGAAAGTCATACTGAGTCCCAAGGACGTATGTAGAGGCACAAAATTGCCATCTTAAAAATATTTATCATATTACTTTTCATAGTCATGAAAAATGAGAGCAGTATGAAGTTTTTGTATAAAATACAGTCATTACTTGAATTACAATTTGTTCTAATAATGAAATTCTCTGTAGCCACTAAAAACTATAGACTCTAATATTAAAGTCCATGAAAGTATTTTCAAGTGATATGGTTAAATGAAAAAAGCCAGTTACACGTTCTAGTTAATCACCACTAAAATGACAATAATGTGAATTTTTAATCAAATAACCACAGAGACAAAGAAAACAGAATTGTGGAAGATGGAAAGTAAAGGAGAATGTGGTAACTCTCCTGTAATGTTCAAAATTGAATAAAACTTAACCTAGCCCTTGGAATGCCCCAGAAGCAAATAGTTCATGCCAAGAAACCCTACAAATGCTCAAGAATTAGAAAAGAGGAGGTTCATACAGTTCAGAAAGTAAGGTTGCTTGAATGTCCTTCCAAAAAAAAAGAATTTAAATCCAAGAACACTCCCAAATCCCACCAGCATGGTGATATTCTTTTGCGACTTCCACACTTGGGCTTTACTTTCTGGAGAGACCAATTTTAAAAAACGAGATTTCAAGCCACCAGACACAAATGAAGTTCCAATACCATGCTGAACACGTGTGGATTCAGTGCAATTTTAAATCCCAAATCATGAGGCTCCTGACCCCCTTTCATCATTCACTTCCAAAAATGCTAACGCCTCAACTTCCTTCCAGTTTGGTCTCCTGGCTTCACTCTGCATTAGTTTCTTCAAAATTCTTTGGCTCTGCAAATTTCAAGTTTAAACAAGATCTCAGAGGGAACTTTAACCCACTAAAGAAAATAAGTGTTTTAATCACCTAACTGAACTCTTTACCAACAACTTTTATAATCTTTGTAAAGGTTTATAGCTTTATTAGTGCTGATTCTTCAAAAAGTCTACCTGGAAACGCTATACTTGGTATTAATTTTTTTTAAATTACATACTTCAGCTGCAAGATTGCATTTCTTAGAATATAGCCCGTAATTCACATTTTTTCATTAAAACTCATTTGTTTTTTTCCCAGTTGGTGTGCATTAAAATCATTATATTAGGAGACTTTACTGTAATGATTCTCATTCTGTGAATGGTAAGAGGTGAGGTACCCCATCTCCCCTCTAAGCATCTCCCCAACTCCCAACAAAGGTATAAATCAGGAAGGTAATTGGGTCTTCTTAAATTACACATATACAGCCTTGCTTCCAAAATTCGGTGGACCTATCAGCTTCTCCCAATAGAGATTCACCATGCATCCTTACATGGATGTAATGGGCACAAGCAGGTGGAACAGAAAATAATGTAAGAGCTATGCCACTATTCAATACAGACTTATGGCTAAATTGAATTGCTCTATCAGATTTGATTTTTGGACAGCACTGAGGAAACTTGACTTCTGTGTGATAATTTCTATCCTTCTTTAGTGAGAATGGTGTCTAGTCTCCCTCATACAAACTAATACATGAGCATGTTTGGCCAGTCATCCCCCTCTTTCTGTGGGAAGGGATGGGACACAGACAATCTGAGTGCTTTCCTGCCCTGGAGTTTTTCAAAGTGAAGCTAGCATAGAAGACATGATAAAAATTGCTTTTTTACCCACTTCAGTCCACTATAACTATATGAGAAGAGAGGTTCCAGATAACATGCATTGCACTCCAGGGATAAGCCCAGCTAAGACACTAAAGCTTGAAACAGAGAACAATGGAGATGAAAGAAGAAAACAGAATTTGGAAGGAATTTAGATCTTTGCATACAGTCAAGCCTAAGAATCTTCCTTTTACTTAGACTAGTTTTGAATTGGATTTGGTTGGATATTTGCTCTTTACAATCAAGACAGTCTTGTTAATATCAGTTTGGTTTTAAATTCTAAACTTCAAGAGTAAAAATCAGGCTTGATAGATGTGATATATGGAATATATTACCTAAAGAGTGGTGATAGTGGTAGAAGTAATAAGAAACACGATAGCCCTGCTCTCTTCGACATTTACCACAGCCCAAGGACAGCTTCAGTATCATCAAAGTAACTGTGTTAGTCAGCTTTCCACTACTGTAACAAAATACTTGAAATAATCAACTTAGGAAGAGAAAAGATTTCTTTTGGCTCACAGTTTCGGAGATTCCAGTCCATAATCATGTGGCTCCATTGGCTTTGAAATTATGCAGCAGCAGCACATCGTAGTAGGAGCTTGTGATGGAGAACAGCTATTTCTTCATGGACAAGAAGCAAAAAAACAAAAGTGAGGAGAAGGCTGGAATCACATAATCCCTTCAAGATCACAACCCAGTGACCTAAAAACTTCCCACTCCACCCCACCTCCAGGGGCTTCATTGCCTCCCAATAGCACCACCCTGTGGATTTAGCCTTCAATAACTGAACCTTTGGGAAACACTCGATGTCTGAATCAGAACACTTCAAACCACACAGGTACTATAGGGTTACTCTAGCTCCATTTTTATAGTTGAGGACACTCAGGATGAAGCATGAGGTGACTTGCCCAAGATCGCACAGATGAAAAGTTGTACAACCAGGATGCGATGCTCAGCACCCTGGCTCCAAAGCCCACACCTAAACCCACCCAACATTCTTCCTCAGGATGAGACTCAGTTGGTTTGTGTCCTCCAAACAGAAGCACAGAGAACAACCTTGCTCTCGACTTTGTGAAGATTTGGCCTTCTGAACATTCCACCTGTTTGGACAGTTCAGAGCTTAGTGAAAGGAGCCACATATCACTGCTGGGATTTACACGTGAATTTCTTGGAAACTACCCTAGGAAAGCAGCTCCATCTGTGAGTAAATGGAACATGATAAATGGTGACAGTCTAATGGGAAGTGCTTGACAGAAGCTGAGAACTCTGAACTATTTCTGCTTGACTTGTGGTTTGACCTAGATCCAATCACTTCACCCTTGATCTTGCTGGGTTCTTTCGATTTCAGATGTAATAAATGGCAATTTTCCATTCACTCAAAATAGGAAAAGGGCATTTTTAAAGCAATACATAAAATTCTTCATGTTTCTTAAAAGATTTTAACAAGACAAATTTGAGAGAACCTGTTACTTTCACGGTAATGCTACTCGCTCAAATCTGCTAAGTGCTCGCCACATGCCAGCATTTGGAAAAGTTTTTGAACAGCTCATGTAAGTCTCACAAGAACCAAAGATACTACTGTTATCCTAATCTAACAGAGAAGGAAACAAATGTGGGGTATTTAAATTACTTGTGGATTTTTATGTAATGCGATACAACACAGTGTGACACATTTACAATGTGCTGTTAAGGTACTTTTTATATGAAATTTACATTGAAATTTACTTAGATTTTAAGCAAAGCAGATTACTTTTCAAAATGTGAGTAAGCCTCATCCAATCAGTTGAAGACCTCAAGACCAAAAAACAAACAAATAAACGAAAAGACAGAGATCCCCAAGGAAGAAGGAATTTTGCATCTAGCCTGCCTTTGAACTTGAGAGGTAGCATGAGCTCCTCCCCAAATCTACAGCCTTCTGATTTGTCCTGAGAAATTCAAACTGACTGGCCCATTTCCTTAAACTAACTAATAGTATGTTGTAGAATCCAATTGGTCCTCTTTCTGAAAAGCACCCTGATTAACACATGTAGTAACTGGACAACTTTGGATTTGAACTGACACAGTCTGATTCAAAGGCATACTCCAGGATTTTTTTCAACTCATAAAATTTTCTTTAGCCATTCTCACTCTCCATGGGACCACAACTGATGTCTCTGAAAACTGACAGTACCTTTGGTTTGAAAGAAAAAAAAAAAATGTGAGACATTCTACCATTTTCTTTGAAAGAATATATCTCTCTTTCCCACAGTCTAGATTTAATTAAACTCTGTCAAATGTCTTGGGATCCTGAACCTGAGCCTTATGTGATTTGTCATCTCTCAGTGCTAAATTGCACTGTCCACAGCTATTTAGCTTGCTGTACTTTCTTCCAGAGAGACTATGGGAAAAACTACCCTTGAATTTCAAAACTAATTTAAGATTCAATCCAGGGCATGTGGCACTGGTAGTGAGAGAAAGGCCAGGGCTAATAGAAAGTAGAGGATCAGTGTGAAAAAAGCGTCCTTTAAAATCAGGCCAATCTGGGTTCAAGTCTTGCCTTTTCGAAAGACTCCCTTTATAACTGTGAGCAAAGGACCATCAGTCTCAGAGCCTCATTTTCCTGCTTGTGCCTTAGGGATGGTTGTGCCTGTCTTGAAGTATCGCTTGGAAGGTCAAAGCTGTGTGCAAAACAGAAACACAATGAAGGTGTTCAAGAAGCCAAACTCAGCACTAGCAGCACTTCCAGCATGGAATTTGAAGCCTAATGTTTCTTCCTCAAGCTCACGTTTAACCAGATTGTTGTTGTTCCTCCATGTTTCATCGACGTTTCTGTGCTCTGGGGTGAAGGCTAAGTCTACAATTATTCCATCCACCCTCCAATTTGTATCACACAGAGGACTTTCAAAAGCCTGGAGCTCCCTTTAGAGACCACAGAAAGGAGGTGAAGGGCAGAATCAAAAATCAACTTAGTTCTGGTCTAGGAGCCTTTTTGTTATAATGGTTCTTGAACAACATAATGGTTCCTTGGAGGTTGATGACAGGGCCATAAAAGAAACAGTCCAGTCTTTTTTTTAATGCAAACTTGTTCCTTTTTTTAAGCATATTTGCAGAAAGCGCATCAATTAGCCAAACTTAGGTAAGCCTTGGGGCTACTTGTGCCAACCTCTGGGTTATATTACTGATGTCTAAACTTTAATTTTGCAAATAAAATTTGCTTTTTCTCTCTCACTTCGAAATTAATTCATGGTCCTTATAAAATGCCTGGAAAAAATAAAAAGTAGAGAACACAAAAAGCGACATTCGTGGTCTCAGAACTCAAAGGGGACTTTTGTCAACATTTCCATAAATTGTTTCTACTTTTAAAAAGCTATTAATGTAGAGGATCGTTGACACTTTGATTAGATATTACATCACATATTCAATCACACTAAATCAGAGGTTAGCAAACTGGCCTCCAAGCCAAATCTGGACTGCTGCCTGCTGTCAGTAAACTGTACTAGAACACAGCTATGCCTATCCATTTACATACTGCTTATGTCTGCATTCACACCACAGAGGCAGAGTTGAGTAATTGATGCAGACACGATACAGTCCTCAGAACCTAAAATACTATCCAACTCTACAGAAAATGAGAGTTTGCTCCAACCCCCGCCCTACACAACTTGCCACTAAATCATACACTTGTAGTGACTGGGAGGTACACTGGGATTCCTGCTTCATTCTGTTCTCTGTACTCTTCAGCCCTAACCATCTTCCCATGCTTAGTGCAAAGACCCCTGTGTCAGGGCATCTTACCCAGGGGAAGTCGTTTCTTCCTCTGCTACACCCCAGTAGACCTCTGTGGTGGTGAATTAAATGTCAACTTGAGTGGGAGGCCCATCTGAGTTGAGTCAGCATGGTCGTCAGAACGGTATAAAAGGAGAACAGGAGGCAAGGATTTCAGCTGACCTTCCTCAGGGGAGCTTCCTTGTGGCTGAGTTTCCGCACCACCACCAGGGATGGCTGCTGTTCTCTTCGGAGGAGCTCTGGTCTG